>JAMXBB010000005.1:2477553-2537596 GCA_024138015.1 Lumnitzera littorea | reverse complement strand
GTAGGAGACATGTGACACATGGTTGATAGGGTGGCTTTGGAGGACAATTGACTACGACCACGACTACACTAACATCCACATCTATGATCTACAAGTCTAAAATCCTCAAGGATTATTGGGTGTGTTAGCCATATCACAAATGTCAGAAGGTGATTAATGAACCCCAATCGGGTGTTGGCACTAAAGACAAAGGAGGAGTATGGACGCTCAAGGAGCAAGTAGATGCTCATTTGAAGATGAACCAGGCTTTGGGGGTGCTATCTGAAACCCCCACGGCTATTGTACCTAAGTCTAAGTAAGGATGGCTCGATACTTTGTGACGAACACGTTTAGGCAATCGTCCGGTTGCTTGCAAAGAATAGCCTAAGTAGATTGTTGTGCTTGAAGTGAGTAAGGTGTTCGCCTTTGGGCTATTATGGGCCTTCCTATGAGCTATGCCTTAGCTGACCTGAAATAGGTGTCAACAAATATCATCAACACCCTTTTTGTTGTTTGTACTCTTTTTTTATGCAGACCATAACCAAGAATAAATAAGGCCAGTTGCTGGGTAGGTTTAAGCTTGCAAAAAGCTCAAAAGAGTTTACGGGGAAAGACGCGAAAGGACAAAATAACGAATAAAAAAGTAAGTAAAACCCACGAACATTCCCAAAGGATATGATGCACCAATGGAACTTCTAAGGACTCACAGCGCAATTCGATATGACACACGAATCGGTTCAATGAGGCTACTCGCCACTTAACCTTACTCAAGGGTTAGGATAAGAGTGATGCCGAAAGTAAATAAGAAGTGTTTATGCAAGGAAGGAAAAATACCCAAGTGTATTAACAATAATCAATCTGATGTTTTTAGCTACAAGTATAAGGGATATTTATACCCATAAGTTAGGGTAACTTGCCCAAAAAAAAGGAAAAGACAAAAGAGTCATTTCCTAAGGAAGTAACGTACAAGATACAAAAGGGTAAAAATGAATATCCAAGAAAAAAAATCATTGGTCTAACGAATTTTACAAATGATTTTGCACAAGTGGTAATGTTGTATTGGTGATGCCATTAGAAGATATAAACAAAAAAGTACGACCAGCTTGCTTGTCCAAGTAAGGGTGGCTTAATTAGTCTAAATGCTCTCTCTCGGCAGCTTAGCATAGTAGATGCCGAATAAGCGATTGACCAAGTATGAGTGAGAATGCGGGTCGGCCGTCGTCTCGATCATCTACTTCTCAGCATACTCTTTGTGAGAAATAGGCAGTCATTTGACTTGATATGCAAAACAGGTCAGCAAAGAGATACCCGGCCTCGGCAGGGCTCGATTGGAACAGGAGGATTTATCTTATTAGTCCCTCTAGTCTTCAGGCTCGGCTATAGGTCAATGGCCCAGTAATCTGATTTCTATCATTCCTTTCAGGTTGATTTAGATTTGGGATCAAATCTGAATGGTCTTTGGTCAACTCTTTGTCGACGTGATATGGACTGAAGTCAGCAATGTTAAATGTGTCAAAAACCCCATAGTCCTTGGACAGCTTCAATTTGTAAGCATTGTCATTAACCTTTTAGAGGATTCTGAAAGGTCCTTCAGCTCTTGCAAATAATTTGTTTCTCCTCTTGTTCAGAAGTCATTCCTTGCTGAGGTGCAGCCACACTAAGTTTCCTTATTGGAATTGCTTGGCTATCTTACTCTTGGTTTTCTCTCGTATTCTTTTAGCAGCTTGGTCAATGTACCGAATGATTTTATCATAGATGTGCTGAAAGGATTGTGCTTTAGTTCTTGCATCTGAATCTTCTTACGCAGGTACAAGTACAGGGGTGTGATCAAGGGGTAACTTGGGATTAAAACCATAGACAACCTCAAAGGTGCTCTACTCGGTGATGTCATACACCGTTTGATTATAAGCGAATTCAACCACTAGTAAGAAAATGTCTCAATCAACCAAGTTCTTGCTCACTGTAGCTCGGAGCAATGATCCTAAAGTGCGATTAACCACCTCAATTTGGCCATTAGTCTAGGGATGACAGGAAGTATTAAATAGTAGTTTGGTCCCCATCTGACGCTACAAGGTCCTCTAGAAATGGTTCAAGAACTTTAGGTCCTTATCGAAGATTACACTTCTCAGCACGCCATGTAATCATACAATCTCTTATAAGAAAAGAGAAGTAATAACCAAAGCATCGTTAGTTTTGGCGTAAGGCACAAAGTGCGTCGTTTTACTGAATCGATCCACCCCGACCATCACAAAATCTTTGCCTCGGGTAGTGCATGGTAATTCAAGGACAAAGTCTATGCTTAGCTTGATCCATAGCTTCGTCGAAATAGGCAAAGGTATTGCTTTCCCCTTTTCGGCTCAATACTTAGCCCTTTTGCACACAACATAGCTTTTAATAATTCAGTGCACATCTCCCCGCATTCTTAGCCAAAAGAATCGACCGCCCAATAATTCATATGTCCTTCTCTCCCTAAAATGTCTAGACAGTCCTCCATTGTGGGCTTCCCCAATCAATCTCTCTTGCAGTGAACAAGTCGGCACGCATTGTCATGCCCCGAGGTGAAAAAGTTGTAACAATCCCATTGTGCAAACCATTCTAAAATATAAGCCGACCATATAGCTGCTATCTTAGACTCGATTTACATAAGGTATTTATAACTAACCGGCTTTGAAGTAAATAGTTCA
Source organism: Lumnitzera littorea (assembly GCA_024138015.1). Lineage (NCBI taxonomy): Eukaryota > Viridiplantae > Streptophyta > Magnoliopsida > Myrtales > Combretaceae > Lumnitzera > Lumnitzera littorea. The sequence continues at coordinate 2,534,933 of JAMXBB010000005.1, read as the reverse complement.
TAAATTAAATATGTTATTTACTTATGAACTTGATAAAAATACATACTTATATTAAAATAATCTAAGTATATTTACAAGATTTAACAATCTAATCATAATCTACTTAAGTAATTTGTAAATTTATGCTAAAAACTTTGAAATAAATCTAACTAAAGAGTATATTTGGTTTTCAGTTTACATCCTTACTCCCCAAAATCCTACGGTTATTAGCTTTAAGGTAAATGTAATTCGCTTCCTAACTAGCACTTGTAACAAAGTCTACAAGGATGTGAGCAACCACAGCTTAATAAGTTGGGATAGAGACTCAAAACCATACAACAAACACAAACAGGGTTATTAACTAAATTATTAAGTTGGCACGACGTTGCCGGCCTGTCATAAGATTAGAGAAATTGCACCCACTTTAATCCAAGTTAAAGAGTTTCTATTGATGTAATAGCTCACAACCAAACCTAGGCTTATGTAATGGAAACACTACTCCTCCCACGATTGTCTTTGAATCGTTAACTTCACCTTTATCACGACCTTCTCACCTATTACTTAGTTTGACTAAGGATGAAAAAGAGACTAATTATACTATCCAGCACTATCCCTTTCGAAGGGGTCGGTATTTAGCCGGAGAATCTTAATGTTTCCCTAATGAGTTGCTATGTAGATCCATTTTATGTTTACAAGTCATATATTTGATTAGGTCTAGTTTAGAATACTCAATTATTTCATACAAGTTACACAATACAAGCCAGAGCAATTAATCAAATCACATTATCAACTCCAAAATAGATACATGCACACAGTTGACTATTTAATAAACACAATTGAGTACAATTTCAAGCCTTCAAGTACTACAAACCAGTACTCTGAAATACAGTAACGTATTAATCTCAACATACCCAATATGCTTGGTCGCTCACTCAATTAATTGCAGGTCGACTCGTCTCTATGTATCCTATAATATATAATATAAATACGTTTTTAGTATTTATATCTTAAGGAGATATATATATATATATATATACTCTAGGTTATGATTTAACTCAATTTTTCCCATATACATATTAGTTATTATTAATTCATCCTAGGTTAGCTTGAGGTTTGGTTTCCAAATCTAATTCCGGCTTAGATTTTTAAATTAGTTCTAATCACAAGTATTATACATAAACCCTAAAAATGCAATCTAAACACAAATGTGAAATTCATCACATTAGACTCAAGTATCCTAATTATCACTTTTAATCCTAAATCGGTATTTTATTCTTCCCGGTATACTTAAACCTTTATTAGTGTACCAAATTTATTCCCAATGTAAGAAAATTTTACATATTTTATATAAATGCCTAAATTTAAGTTTCTTACCAGATTAATTATTATTATTATTATTAATTTTTATTCTAATATTTTCTATTTGTTATATTTCCTATTTCATATATTATGTATTATTACCTAATATGTACATAATACACACATCTAATATCCTCATCATTTCAAATATCATCTCTCAACTTTAATCAACGTCTTAAAATATCTAAATTTATCCCAAATCAAATTTTACACCTAATTACCCTAAATTACCAATTTAACTTAAAATTCACAATTTTTATCTATTACATATTTACTACATAATACCCTAATAATTATATCTAGCACCCTAAATGTTACAAATATCATACTTGATCAAATGTTAATATCCTAAAATATATAATTACTTAATTAACCCTAAATTACCTATTTTATGCATCATTTTAAGGCTTCAAAATTTTAAAAATTCATTTTTAAAAAAGGGCTTCTTAGCGCTGTTTTAAAATTTTTAACTAACCTACACAAAAATTTTGAGCTCAAAACTATATTCTTAAAATCATTTATTTTTAATCCGAACAAAACTTAGGTTTGCACAGTTTCTTAAAGATAGTATAATTTTAGACACAAAATAATCAAACTAAAAATTTTCCCTAATTATACATACTTCAAAACCTCATAATACCAAATTTCATAATTTTATAAAACTATTTAATATTTTTAATAAAATAACTAAAATCGAAAGGGAAATTAGACTCACCGTTATGAACAGCTCAGACTACCCACAGCCACCATGGCCTTATTGGCCGGTCTAGGCACTACCACCACTGTATGATGATGTTGGCCATTCACTCCCTGGTGGTCGTTTGATTTTGGATCTCTTCAAAGGTCCTAACTATACAGATTTTTGCTAATTTTTTTAAAACCCTAATTTTCTCTCAAATTTTCAAACCTCTCAATTTTTCTACTCTTCTAACTATCAAATGATCTTCTATAATTTTTTTGGCTATTTATAGAAGTATTGGTGAATTATGTGCATTAATTTGATTAGACAATTGCCTTATTTTATACTTTTTCACTTTTTATTTGTTGCAATTTAATTGGTTGATTTTGTTTCTTTTGTTTCCAAGCTGCCACGGCCACTTTCTGGAGTTTTCCTCATTTTTCTTTAATTATTCATGCATTTTCTTTAATTAATTAACCTTATTTTAGCATATTTCGTGTATTTTAAGTAATTACGCGTATTTCTATCTTCATATAAATACATATATGGTATAAATAAATACACTTAAATATTATTTAAGTTATTGTATGATTTTTTTATGTACATATAATTTATTTCTAGCGATTCGTCAGTTATCGGAACTCGTTTTAAGAGTTTTGTTTCCAATAAATAATGGACAATTTTCACAAAATTTAATATTATATTAATTAATTATTTTATTACTTATTTTCTTAAATTCAAATTTACGGGATTACTTTTACTAATATTCTTAACTTTATTGTAAAATTTAGACTAAATTAAACAATTTGCTCGATTGCCCTAAATTTTACGAATCGAACCCCATATACTTAATTATGGGTCTTACATGCATAATTTTCCCCCTCGAAACAAGAAGCCATCTTCCACATGGTACTCGTCCACTGTTCTCCCATCAACACATCATGTAACTATAGGTTCAAAGTGTGAATCCTCAAAATACTGCTCTTTGATACTCGCAAACCTAAACAACCTAATTTGCAATTCAGTTAAAAGCGCATGTCTCATCGAAAGAGCATCTACAACTACATTGCTCTTTCCTTACATGTATTTTATGATAAAATTGAATCCTTTAAGGAACTCAACCCATCTCACCTGTTGCTTCAATAACTTGATCTAATTTCAGAGATACCTTAGTGACTCATGGTCAGTATATATGACAAATTATCTCAATAGTAAATAGTGTTGCCATACTTGTAGTGCTCGAATCAGTGCCAAGAGTTTCTTGTTATGCACGGAGTAATTTAACTGAGGTTTTCTGAGCTTCTCACTATAGAAGGCAATTGGTCAGTTTTCTTACATTAGGACAACGCCTATTCCAATGCCTAATACGTTATATTGCAACTCAAATATTTTCTCAAAGTCAAATAGAGTTAACACTGAGGCGGAGGTTAATCTTTCTTTTATCTCAGGAAATCTCCTCTCCTCTCTTTCTCCCCATCGGAAGTTGGTGTTTTTTTTTCGTTAGCTCAGTAAGTGGTACAGCGAAGATGCTGAAATTTCAAATGAATTATCTATAGAATGAAGCCACTCCATGAAAACTTTGCATGTCGGTACAAGTAGTAGGAGTTACCCACTTAACAATAGCTCAGATCTTCTCATAATCCACTCGTAAGTCTCATTCACTGACGACATAGCTCAAGAATACTACTTCTTACTTGGCAAAAACAACATTTCTTCATGTTGCCAAATAGTTTATCAGCACAGAGGTATCTAAAATGGCTCGGAGATGTTCACAATAACTTGATATGTCGGCATTGTAGACCAAGATGTCATTAAAGTACACTAGACACACTTCCCAATTAGATGTCTCAACACACGATTCATTAGTCTCATGAAAGTGCTTGGGGCATTCAACAAGCCAAAGAGCATAACCATCCATTCATATAATCTATGTCGAGTCTTAAATGCTGTTTTCCACCCGTCTCCTAGCCTCATACGAATTTGATGGTAGCTAGACTTAAGGTTAATCTTGTTGAAAATCTTAGCCTTACTCATCTCATCTAGCATGTCTTCCAATCTCGGGATAGGATACATGTACTTAATTGTGCTCTTGTTCACGGCTCGACTATCAACACACATTTTTCAGGTTCTATCCTTTTTCAGCCCTAAAAGTGCTAGTACAGCGCAAGGACTTAGACTTTCTCTAATATAACATCTCTCTAACAACTCATTGACTTGATACTAAAGCTCAGAAGCCTACTCGGGATTCATCCGATAGGTTGGCTTATTTAGCAATGCGACATCGGGTACTAAGTTAATGTAGTACTCTATGCCTCGAGTAGGGGGGCAACCCTTCAAGTAATTATTCTAGGAATAGTTTGGCATACTCGTCCAGTAACTCTTTGATTTCTTAGTGTAATTCACTACGCTCCTTCATTTTTAATAGTTGTCTGACCAATGTGAGGGTCAACTTGTCAACATTGATGGCCTCTAAGAGCTCAGCTCTACTCATCATTAAAGCTTTCTTCGATCTGTGAGTAAGTTTTTTCTGCAATTTATTAACTTCTCTCAGTGGTATTAGGTTAGTGTGATCTTCTGGTCATCCTTCTTGAACATGTATGCGTTCTTGTAGCCATCATGGATAACCCTCCTATCAAATAGCCATGACCTATCTAGCAATACGTGGAAAGTACACATGGGCAGTATGTCGCAGAGAATTTGGTAAGAGTAATTCCCTATAGTGATCGGCAGTAATATTTGCTAAGTGACATGTAATGCTCCTTTCTCACTCAACCAGTACAACTTATACGGCTTTAGATGTGCTGTGATATCCCATAAATCAACAATCCAGACATGAACATCTGAGTATTAGGATAAAGCCCTGTCCTTGTATGATTAAGGTCAACAGTTAATTTAGGGCATCCGGGAAAGTAAACTAATGAGGCTAAAAACTTACAAGAAAGATGATAACCCTAATCGAAGAGTTTTCGTAGGTTTGAAAATCCATAATACAATAAGAATATCAAGAATATAATCAAAATAGTAAAAACTTATTCTATAAAAACCCTAAAGTCAAATTTAGGGTAATCGTACATAAATTTAAAGCTTTTGGGAAAAGTTATCCCATTGAACCTAAACTTTACTACTGAGATAAGAAAGTTAGTTAAAGTGACTCAATGAAGTAAGATTTTGAAAATAATTACCCGAAATCCAAATTTTTTCCTTAGAAGTATGATTACTTAATATAGTTCAAAATTGCTCAAAACCCCTAAAACTAAGTACGGAATGCGACGTGGACTTAGAAATAAGATAATTAGGCAATAAAAGAAAAAAACATAGCATAATATACTATATGAGTATATACGTATTTTTATGAGTATACCTAGTATATATAATAAATATACCCGTAAATTAACCTAAAATAATATAGTTATGCATAATGAGCGATAGAATCGCAAAATTAAATAAGGAAAAGTATCTTAAAAATAAAAGATATGTTAGAAAAATGATTAAATGTATGATATATATATGATATATACTCGTATATTAACAAAAATCATTAAATACTAATATAAAATACCAAAATACCCTAAAATATTATCTAAAAATTATAAAAAAAAAATAAAAAACGAACTGAAATATGATTAGATCAAATGTTAAGTAGCTTAAAAAGAATAAGCAATTGCATCAAAAGCAAATTTATAAAAAATTAATCTCTTACTACGCACTTTTCAAGAAAAATATTAAAATAAATTACTTAATAATTAAGAAAAAATTCAACTGACCTAAACTACTATAAATAGGATCATAGGATTCAGATTTAACATTTTGGCAACCAAGAAAACCTAAGAAAAATTTGGAAAAAAATTAGGAAAATTTGACAAAAAATAGGAAAAAATAGAGCAAGGACCAAGCTTAGTTAGTTTCCTAACCATTCGATGACTTAACGTCGAGCCCCGCAACCACCTAGCTGAGCCACCACTGACTAAGCCAGCCGACAACCTCTCTTTGGCCAGTGGTCGTCGGAGCTCCAATAAACTCAGGTTCCGAATTTCTACCCTATTTTTTTATATTTTTGAAAAATTATTAAATTAATTATGAAAAATGTAAAAAAATTAATTCCTAGGTTATTTTATATGTACTTTCATTTAGTAAATTTATTTTTACAAAATTAGAAGTATTTAATGTACTTATTTAACAAATATATTATTCATCCAAAATTTGAAATTTAAAATAAATACACTAAATGATGTAGTTTTTAGCTAAAATTTTTTGTGTAAGATACTTATGATATATAGATAATTTCTATGTAGCCCGATTTTTTATTTGAATATTTCTAATATTTATTGTATTTTTCGGCCTAAAAATAGCTTGAAAATAGGCTGAAATTGTGAAATAAATAGGAAATTATGAAATTAAATGATGAAATGGATATGCATTGATTTCTAGTGAATAATAATAATGTTAGGACAGGTTGAAATCAATTTGGTGCAAAAAGGATATTAATTAGATAATTTAGAATAATTCAAGGGTAAAATCGTAAATATGAATATATAAGCGATAGATCAAAAACATGAAACCGAGTACTAGCTGAATTCCACATATTTTTAGGAGTTTATAAAAATTTTTGGAGAATTATTTGGTAACCCAAGCTATTTATTATGAATTTACATAGTAAAATAGTTTAATAACGAACCAATACCCAACTCTAGTAATAATAGGTTAAAATATGATAAATAGGTAAATAAAAACTATCTATTTGTGTATTGGTTAGATTGGATAAAAATTATATTTTTTAATATATTTAATGATATTTTAATAATCGGGATACGTTATAAAGGTATTAGGGTTAGATAATACTTATATTATGACTTATATTAACAAATTAGGTAAAATATTGTTTAATAACATAAATTACGTTTACTATGGTAATATTTGATTAGATACGTATAATTGTGTTAAAAACTCAAATTACCTATTAAAAGTCATCTTTAGAAATTAAAACTTATAATACGTGTTGTTAAATCTAGACCTAGGTAATATAACTTATATCTCTACAATATTACTTATTTATATACTATTATAACTCTACCGTAATCGAAACGTGATTTAAACAACTAAAAGTATATTTTGATACAATCAGAATGATATATTACATGTAATAGTATAATTACGTATATTATTAATACTTAATAACTTAACTTAATCAATATAATGAAACTATATATTATTATATAATAAAAAATGATAATATACTTTATGTATATATATATATATATATATAGCTACTTTAGACAAGACCCTAATATTTTCATAACCATTACGAAAATTGAATTTAGGTTTTGTATATACAGGGCTTCCCAATGATCAGACCGTTGACAACATGAGTTTTCCAAAGTAAGTACCAAGACAAGTAAATGGGATCGATGCTTTATCGCATTTTGGGATATTATTTCAGAATATCTGGAGACTTTGGTATGTATTGGCTTGTGAATACAGTTAGCTGTTTGTGCGTATGCAATGATTGTGGTTGGGTTTCGATTTGTTGTGATGGGAGTTAAGCTCCATGATATGACTGTTCTATGAATATTATTATCGAATTGTTTAAGCTTGGTTGATCATCCTAAAAAGATGAACTAACTCAAACTTGGCTTAATATCTAATTTGATATGCATCATAACCCACTAAGGGTAACGATTAGGATTCTCGGACCAAACACGGATTCCCTTCGATGAGGATAGTTGAAATGATCCTTTCCCTACTCTTAACCGAACTAAGTGATAAGAGAGGAGGTCGCAGCAAGGTTGGGGGCTGTGGTTCGAAGGTGGTCATAGAGGAAAGTGTTCTCCATTATACAAGCCCCGGTTTGGTTTTGATTCGTGAGTGTGTAACTTTAATCTCTTTAACCAAGATTAGAGCGGGTGAAATTTCTCTGATTTCACAACAAACCGGATAACGTCGTGCAATGGCATTTGCTTATACATACATTGCATCTAACTAACTTGATTGAAAACCCCGGTTGCGATGTACTGAATGCATACTTCTGTCTTCACCCCTACTTACTGAGCAAGTTGTCGCTCATTCCCCTATAGTTTGTTTTGCAGGTTCCAAATGGCTTATAAATGCCTACCTAACACCAGAACCTTAATAAATTGAGACGAAGAGCGAGATACAACAAGAAATGGCCAGTTGTTGCTCTTAGTATTAACTTTTTATCTTTTAAGGAAAACTACATAAAACTCCTCAAAGGGGCTTAGTAGTTTTCAATATTTTGGTTTGTATATGAAATGATAGGTACCTGTAGGATTTACTACTACTTCTTTTTTATAAGGTTAAATGATAAGTTTATTATTATAAATTATTTCACAGGATTACTCTACAAGTTTATATCAAACAAGTATCGAATTGGACGCTTCAAAAGGGTAGAGTCGAGTACACCTTATGTGAACTAGGTCTAAGATGGCAGTTGTGAGGACAGTTTCTATCTTAGAATGGTTCATACGACGAAACTGTTATGACTTCACCTTTTCGGGGTGTGACATGTGCAATAGTCGACAACTTCAATTTCGAAATAAAATCAGCCAATGCCACATTGGTGTAACTTCCACTATCTATAATGAGGGTATACACCCGATTATTCACCTTACAGGTGGTATGAAACAAATTCTCTCTTTACTCCTCTTTTTGTGAGGGTTCCATGTTCATTATGCATCAAACAATCATGATTAACTAGTCTAAGTCTTCAGTAAACATGTCCTCCTCAATCAGTTCTTTCTTGGTGTTTTCTATCTCAACAGTAATCTCCTCCTTTTCAAGTTCCACATCTGTACCGTCTATCTCTAGCTTCAAGATGTCTCCTTTAATGACCATTGTCTGTCGGTTCGAGTATTAACCAGCCATGTATCTAAATCAACACTTCAGCATCAGGTTAGCCTTTCTACTTGACTTAGACATCAACTTTCCTAATTAGCTCAGTACTTGACTGAGCTCGGTGACTTCCTTATCCAGGTCAGTTAGTCGGCATTCTGGTAGGAATTCGACTTCTCGTCTATCTCTCCATTCGTTAAGCTATTCGAATGGCTCCATCCATTGTTGCGAATCACTAGAGTTCTACAATGTCCTGAATATCACCTCTCAATCCTGCGATGAACCTGAAGATTGTTAACGCTAGGGGCTCCTCCGCTTCACATTGGATCATGAGCATTTGAAATTCTTGAACATACTCGTCAACTGTTCGGCCTCCTTATTTCAGCTCCTAAAGCCAAGTGAAAGTATCCTGCAAGTAAGTTTCCAACACAAATATATTGCTCAATATTCTCTTCATCTCAGACCATGTAGTAATCTTTCAGTACCCCTCTTGCCTCCTCATAGCTTGCAAATTTCTTCCACTACATGGCAACATATCTGAAGAACTCAATAGTAGCATTCCTCACTTTCTTGTAGTCCTCATACTAATATAAGTCAAAAACATGCTCACTTTCTCATCCTATTCTAGATATTCATTATCCTTCCCAATTTCATTGAAGCTCGAAATCCGAAGCTTCACATCATCAGATGCTCTGCGGACTTTAACTCACTTTTCTTCAAAACACTCTTCTTCTTCCTTGCCTCCCATGTTTACCAAATCAATCCTTGTCCTCACTCATCCACCTACTCCTCCACCTCGAACTAGTCGAGCTAAGTTCTGACCTTTAACAAGTTGAGCAACCTGTGGGGTGTTTTGTGCAGCCTTAGTGAGTCGGCAAGTCATTGCATGAACAGCTCGAGTCAAATCTACCAAGAGGTTAACTACCTCATTAAGTCTCTCGTTAGTACTTTTTGGAGTTTCTTGAGACTGTTAACCATGGTGGACAGCTCTACTATTGTTATCTCTTATACCAACATTCATACTCAGTTCTCTCATCTTCTTCACAAATTCAAAGCTTAAACAAACACTTCAAGAAATTAACAACTAGCAAACACAGCAGTTAAGATGAACATAGTAATTTGCTTTGTTTCACACACGTAAAAACAAAGTATAACAGAACTTCAAACATAAACCGCGACTCAAACAAAACCTCCGCTCTGATACCAAGATGATGCGAACCATGACCAAGAACAAATAAGGTCGGTCGCTAGGTGTAAACCCTAAAGCCAAGCCAAGTAACCATAGGTTTGAACTTAAAACCCAAGGTTTAGGACAATCGGCTAAAAGATCCGATCAAACCCAAATTATAAACTATTTAACAAAATACCAGTAAAAATGACCCTGTAAACTTAAATTTAAGAAAGTAAGTAGTAAAATAGGAGACTATAAAATTTTCAAATTTTAAGCATAATAACTGCTAATTACCGAAAAGGCAAAAAGTGTAATATAATAACTAATAAATTAGTAGAGATAGATTATATGTATACTAAAAATTTTAGAATGATCAAAATAATATTTAGGAATATTCACGTGTACCCTACATGTATTTACGTGTAGATAAAAATACGCGTAATTGCTAAAATAGGCCGAAAATTAAGTAAATAATCAAAGAAAAATACAAAATAATTATAAAAAAATCAGAAAAAAATCAGAAGGAGAGGTCTGCAACTAGATCAGGTCGTGACTGAAAAGAAAAAAAAATTAGCCAATAAAAATTTGCCAAACTAAAAGCCTAAAATCAAGGAAATGGGCAAAATCACATCAAATTAATGCACATTAATTACTATGTTTGTCTATAAATAAGGAAAAAATTCACAGAAGACATTTGGACAGTTTGTAATCTGAGAAAAATCGAAACACAAGAAAAATCGAGAGAAATTCCAGAAAAAAAAAAAAAACTGTGCAGATTAGCAAGGTGAACTAGAACCACTACCCACCACCACCTGAGACCGAACCACCACCACCACCCTACCCTAGGACCAGCGTCTGGACCGGCCGACAGCCTTGGACCGGGTTTGGACGGCCAGAAATCCTTGAACCGGTTAGTCATCTACTCATCCCGATTTTTGTATAATTTTGTAAAATTAGTTATTTTGCCCAGAAAATTATGAAACTTGTTATTCTGAGGTTTTATTGTATGTAGATTTAGGGAAAAATATTGATTTAGTTTAATTATGTCTGGAAATATAGGGTTCTTAAGAAATTGATCAAAACCGAGCATGATTAAACCGAAAATTAAATAGGCTTAGGGATGTAGTTTGGGGCTCAAAATTTTTCTGTAGGATTCTCATATGATTTAGAACAGTGCTATGAAGCCCTTTTTTTAAAATTAATTTTCGAAAATTTTAAGTTAATTTTTAGCCCTAAAATGATGGTAAAATTGGGTGATTTGGGATTAATTAGGTAATTAGGATGTTAATTACTGATTTGGATCTTGATTAGATGATTAAGGAAGTTAATCTCTGCAGTGGAACCCTAATCCTAGCTTTTAGGTACTAATTATGGTTAATTAGGGAAATTAGGTAAAGAATATGAGAAATTAGGAATATGTGAAAATATAAATTACTAAATTTAAAAAAATAAAGTTATTTGGATAATATTATAATTGAAATCAGAAAAATAATAAATCTGAATTAATATTTAATTTTAAGTAAATATCTTAAAATGTAAGATTTTTACACATCGGGAATAAATCCGATATCCCAATTAGGGTTAGAGTGTACCGAATAGTTAGAATACCAAAATTTCGACTCAATAGGATATTTGAATACCCGAGCATAAGGTGATTAATGTCACATTGGGATTCGAGCCTAATTACGACTTAGGAATTAAAACTAGAATCTAGTTTAGGAGCCGAACCCCGAAATAAAATACAACGAATTATTAATACGTTGTAGGTATACATGAGGAAAATGAGTTACATTATAAATTAGAATAAGAATCCATAAAAATAAGTACTAAAAGGACCTCTTTGTATTATAGGACACCCAGAAACAAATCAGCTCGCAATTTGAGGACCGAGCGATCGAGCAAATTCAAGTAAGTTGGGTTATTGCTTATTGTAATAGAGTACTAGTTTTGTAGTGCTCGGAGACTTAGGCTTGTATATGCTTGTGATTGTAAGTAGTTTGCGCATGTGTTTGATGTATCTGAATTCGTGCTGGAATTTGTGCTGTGAGTGATTTTGTGACTGATTTAATTGGTATGAACTTGTTTGAAAACCTTAACCGGAATTTAATCTTAGTCGACCATAATAACCGAAAACGTCATGCATTGCAACCCGTTAGGGGATCATAGGACTCTCCAACCAAATACCGACCCCTTCGAGAGGGATAGCGCAGGATTGCAAAATGGTCCCTTCTTCGAACTAAGTGACAGGAGAGGAGGTCGCGGCGGGGGTGAAGTTAATGGTTCGAAGGTAGTCGCGGGAGGAGCGAGGTCTTCATTGCACAAGCCTGGGTTTGGTTGTGAGCTGCTGCATAACATGGAACTCCTCAACCCGGATCGGAGCGGGTGAAATTTCTCTGATTTCACAACGGACCGGACTACGTTGTGCGATGACACTTGATTGTTGCATTGCATAAAAATAATTGTTTGATAACCCTATTTGTGCTTGTATGCATTCATGAGTCTCCAATTCAACTTACTGAGCTGTAGTTGCTCATACCCTTATAGATCCTTTTGCAGGTTCTGATTTGTAATCTCTTCAAGTACCATGCCGCCCTACAATTATCCAGAGGTTAGTTTTTTTGAAGCCAGGGGTGTGAGGATCAAGTTATTTAGCTTAATGTGTAACCAGACTGACCTTGTAGTTAAAGGATGAAGACTGTTAGTTATTCTGTAAATTAGTAAACTGTAGTTATTATGTAAATCTTCCTGGGAAGCTCTGTGGACTTATTTATATGATTATCTATGTTTAATAGTAATTTGAGTTACTTATCATAATTGTAGTATAATCATTAATCGAACTGTTTACTTCAAAGCGAGTGGTCGTCGACTCCTTGTGTAGATTATCTCTATGGTAGGAACTGTGAGGCCAGTTTCTATCATAGAATGGTTTACACGGCGGGACTGTTGCGACTTCGCGACTTCGGGACTTCGGGGCGTAACACTAGGTGGGTCCAAGCTTACAGAAAGCTCGAAAAAGTTAATGGGAAAAGACACGAAAGGAGAAAATGACAAATAAAAAAATAAGCAAAACCCACGAACAATCCTAAAGGATATGACACACCAATGGAATTTCTGCGAACTTACGGCACAATTCGATAGGACGTATGAATTGGTCCGATAAAGTTACTTGCCACATAGCCTTACTCAAGAGTTAGGATAAGAGTGATGTTGAGAGTAAACAAGTAATGTTTATGCAAAGAAGGAAAAATACCCAAGTGTATTAATGATAATCAATCTGATGTTTTCAGCTACAAGTACAAGGGATAATTATACCTATAAGTTAAGGCAACTTGCCCAAAAAAAGGAAAAGACAAAAATGGTATTTCTTAAGGAAGTAATGTACAATATACAAAAAGATAAAAATGAATATCTAAAAAAAAATCATTGGTCTGACGGATTCTACACATAATTTTGTACACATGCGATGCTGTATTGATGATGCCATTGGAAGATACGAACAAAAAGGTATAACTATCTTGCTTATCCAAGCAAGAGTGGTTTAGTCAGTCCAGATGTTCTCTCTCGGTAGCTTGACATAGTAGATGTCGAATAAGCAATTGGCCAAGCATGAGTAAGAATGAGGGTCGGCTATTGTAAGACTTACAATTAGCCGCTCAGAATTCAGTTCGCAAAATTTAGGGCGATCAAATAAATCGTCCGATTTAGCCCAAATTTTATAATGAAGTTAGGATTATTAGTAAAAGTGATCGTATAAGTTTAAATTTAAGAAAATAAGTAATAAAATAAGAGGATATAAAATTTTTAAATTTTAAATATATTACCTGTTATTTATCGAAAATGCGTAAAGTACATTTCGATAATTAACGAATCGTTGGAGATAAATTATATGTATAATAAAAATCATAAAATGACCTAAATAATATTTAGGAATATTTATTTGTACTATATATGAATTTATGTGTAAGTAGAAATACATGTAATTTCTTAAAATACGCAAAATGTACTAAAATAATACTAAATAATTAAATAAAATTCATAATTAATTAATAAAAAATAAAAAAAATTATGGAAAAATATAGAAATCTTTAGAAAGTGGTCGTGGTAGCTTGGAAATAAAATAAAAAAATTAAACCAATTAAAATACAACAAATAAGAAGTGAAAAAGGATAAGATAAGACAATTGTCTAATCAAATTAATACACAATAATTCCCTAAGACCTCCATAAATATCCAAGAAATTACAAAAGCTCATTTAGTTAGTTGGAAACCCTAAAAAATTAGAGAGAGATGAAATTGAGAGGAAATTAGGGTTTTTACAAAAAATTACAAAAAAACTATGCAATTGAGGCTTTTAAGGACAACCTAGACCCAAAGAGTAGCTATGAGTGAATGGCCACCACCACCACATGGTGGTGGCGTGGTGGCAGCACCTAGATGAGTCAACACACCCATGGCTACTGAAGGTGGCTGGAGCCACCAGATCTGGTGAATTCTAATTTTTACCTGAATTTTCTTCAATTTTTAAAAATATCAAAATTAGTTGGAAAATTATGAAACTTGTTATTATGGAATATTTTTATATTTAGTTTTTAGGAAAAATATTATTTTGATGAAAATATACCCAGTGATATATGGTTTTTAAGAAATTATGCAAAATTAAGTATGTTTTGATTTAGAAATAAATGACTTTAATAGTGTAGTTTTGAGCTTAAAATTTTTATGTAGACTATTTAGAGGTATATAACAGTGCTTTGAAGCCCTTTTTCAAAAATTAATTTTTGAAATTTTTAGATAATTTTTAGACCTTAAAATGATGCATAAAATAAATAATTTATGGTTAATTAAGTAATTAAATGGCTAATAACTAATTTGATACACAATTATATGTTTTAGGATGTTGAAATCTGATGAAGTATGATACTTATAGCATTTAAGGTGTTAGATGTAATTATTAGGGTAATTATATAGTAAATAAATAATAGGAAAAAATAGTAAACTTTAAGTTAATTTTGTAAATTAGGGTATTTAGGTGTAAAATCTGATTTAAGATGAATTTAGACATTTTGAAATGTTATTTGATGTTGAGAGATGATATTTGAAGTGATGGGACTATTAGATGTATACATTATGTACACATTAGTGATAATGTGTAATGTGTAAGTATGAAAAATTAATGATTAGGAAAATATTGGTTAGAATTGATATTATGATAATAATGGGAATATATAATAACTTTGATAGGAAACTTAAATTAGGGTAATTATATGAAAAATGTAAGATTTTCTCATAACGAGGATGAATTCGGTAATTAAATTAGGATTCGAGTGTACCGTACGGATTAGAACACTAATTAGAGACTAAAAATGATATTTAGGATATCCAAAGATAATACAGTTAATTTCACATTATGGGTGAAATGATTTTTTAGGGTGTATATATAAATCTCTAACTAAAAACTGAATTAAAAACTTAATTTAGAAATCGATACGAAAACTAAAGCAGAACTTAACCTAATTCAAGAAGAATTGTAAAAGACTTAAAAATCTAGATAATTAGATATATTAAACCTTAAATAAAAGATAATAATAAGCGTTATAGGATAAAACCAACCTATAATAGTTATATAAAAAACTGAAATCATGTTTGTATTATAGGAATGATCAGCGATGGCCTGAACAAGTCGGACCTCGAGTAAACAAGCGAAGAGTTTAGATACGTTGAGATTAATACGTTGTTGTATTTTGGAGGCTTGAGATTATATTTGGTTGTGCTTGTTAGATAATTAGCTATATGCATATACTTGATTATGAGTGATGCTATGATTCTGTTTGTCGCTCTAGCTTGTATTGTATAAAATGATTGATCACCGTAAATTGGACTTAACAAATATATAACTTGTAACCATAAGCCAGACTTACATAGTAACCCATTAGGGGAACATTAGGATTCTCCGGCCAAATACCAACCCCTTCAAAAGGGATAATGTTGGATGGCATAATTGGTCTTTTCTTCATCCTTAGTTGAACTAAGTGATAGGTAAAGAGGTCGCGGCAAAGGTGAAGTCAATGGTTCAAAAGTAGTCGCGGAAAGAGCGGTGTCTCCATTGTATAAGCCTAGGTTTGGTCGTGAGCTGTTGCATTAACAGCAACTCTTCAACCCGAGTTAAAGTGGGTGCAATTTCTCTAATTTTACAACGGGTCGAACAATGTCATGCGATGGCATTTGCGTATTCATACATTGCATCTAACTAAATTGATTGATAACCTTGTTTGTGTTGGTGGTATAGTTTAAAGTCCTCCGTCCCGACTTACTAAGCCGTGATTGTTCATATCCTTATAATCTTTATTGTAGGCGCCAGCTAAGAAGCAACTTACAATTACCTCAGAGCTAACAACTACGGGATCCTAGGGTGTGAGAATATAAATTGAAGACCAAATACACTCTTAAGTTTAGGATTATATTTAAAGCTCTTAGTATTAGATTTCGAATTATTCAAGTAGATTATGATTAAGTGGTTAAATCTTGTAAATGTACTTGGATTATTTTAATATAAGTATACATTTTTCTTAAGTTCATAAGTAGATATCGTGTTTAAATTATGAACTGTTTATTTCAAAGTGAGTTAGTCATTAACAACTTGTATAAATTAGGTCTAAGGTAGCAACTGTATGGTCAATTTTTATCTTAGAATGGTTTGCACAACAGGACTGTTATGACTCTGCCACTTTGGGGCATGACAGCTATCGTCTTGGTCGTCTCGGCCATCCACTTCTTGGCATACTATCTATGAGAAATAAGCAATCATTCGATTCAGTATGCAAAACGGGTTGGCAAAAAGATACTTAGCCTCGATAGGAGTCAACTAAAATAGGAGGATTTGTCTTGCTAGTCTCCTTAGTCTTCGGGCTCAACCGTGGGTCAATAGCCTAGTAACACAATTCCTATCACTAATGTTTACTCAAAGGAAATAATCTTTTCATTTTTTTTACCACTTCATTGTTATTCTCGATATATATCAAGTGTATACAATGTTACATTATCATTTACACATAACTTTATTTGTTTTGCCAAAATTACAATTGATTTTTATTGTTATTTTTCCATTAAATTTAGATATATTTACGAGGAAAAGTTCCTTGCTAGATGGTTTGTTTAGTCGTTATAGGTAGGAGTTAAAATGCCTAGATAAATTTGTTTGGTAACGTCTTAAGTTTGTATTATAGCGACAAGCTAAGTGTGATTTTTGATTCTCATGGGGTAAGTTTGGGATGGGTCTTAGGAACCTAAAACCTATAACTAATCTTGCTATTCTAATAGGTTTCTTCATTTGTCCCAAAACCCTATTAGGTTTATACCTTAATAAGGTACTCACTTCCCAACAAACTCCATATATAAATGAATATTTTTTACTTCATTAGCCATTACATGAGAAATTGCTTTGTATTATTTACAAAACATAGGTAACATAATGAGGAATCATTTGTTTTAGTCTCTTCATCCTATGTATCTTGCGATAATATTGGTGGAGTACCTAATAATATTGTTAAGTTTAATGATATATCTAAACTCCATTTTAATTTTTCTATATATTTTGATTTCATGGATATGTTCAATATTTACGTCAAATTTATTATTTGCTTAACTATTTTTCTCTACCATATATAATAAGTGCACAATCACCTTCCTTTAGTAAAAAAAAAAAAAATTGTAAATATACATACATAAATACTAATAAAAAATGGTGAACACGACCAAAGTTGTTATCATCCCTATTTTTATCTATTAATTATTTTAGATACTAAAAATTTTAGTTAATATTATATTATTAATTTGTTATTTTATATCAAGTAATAGGATTCTCATTGATTTTTTTTTTTTTAATCCTAAAACTTATCCTAGAATTCTAATAAATTTTTTGCAATACCTTAAATCCGTCCCAAGACCTTATTGGATAGTACTTTATAGGGTTTTTAGCAGATCGAGTACCTTATAACAATCAGTTTAGTTACATCTCTAAGCTAAATAAAATGCTTAATAAAGTTAGAGTAGTTTATCATGCGCATGGAAATATCGTAGCTGGAGACAATGAAGTATGTTAGGGTAACATGTGTCTAAAGGTACAAGCAATTAGTAAGTATTATTTGTAGCGTTTTTAGATTATCATTTGAAGCTCACCATGTTTAATTGGTTTAAAGGTGCTCGATGGGAGAAGTGGGTCGGGTTGATTATCTTATCATATGATATCTATGATGACAATGATGATTTGCAGCAAGTTAAACAACAGCATGGTAGAGTTAACTGTTAATATTGTAAGGTAGAGGTTTGTTCAAATCCATGAAATCAACTCATTTCTATTGACTTACGACCCATATCTAATTTTGGCAAATTGGATGTAACTTAAGTATACAAGTCCTACGTTATGACTAAGATATAGGGGAGGAGATCATGTATTCAAAGTCAAATCTTGTTTTAGTGTAGGCAAGTCCTCCCCTAGTTCAACAAGTAAAAGTTGAGATGGCTTATGGGTCATATGGTTAAATGTAGACTAGTTAGTATAGCCTCATCTAGATGTTTAATTGGATAAAAGAGGAGACAATGATAAACTTAATGGGGTAACGTTATCGTTTATTTTTTAACTTTACAAATTTTTTCAATTATACACCTAAATTTTCAAGTTGTTTTAATATAGACCCAATTGTAGTTTTACATGTCATAATATACATCTCAGTTAACTTCCCATAACACTGTTAGTCTAATGGATAGTACAAGCCAATTTTTTTACAACACATGTTTTTTTTTTTCAATTTTTAATTTTTCAAATCATTTTTCCCCTTTCTCACTCACCTATCCATGTAAAGAAAAAAAGAAGAATCCGCATTTCAAAATTCAAAAACAAAAAATTAGGAAGGAGTAAAAACAAAACTAATAAACAATTGCAAATAACATCACAAATAAATCCTTAGATAAATTGCTATAACCTTTAAACACCAAAAACATCATAACTCTCAAAATCAAAATCACAAAATTAAACCTCAATGAAACCCCAGAAAATTTGTCTCGTAGGAGTAACTGTGTTAGTGACAAAAACAACAAGACCATAAAGCAATAAATATTAATTCATAAAAATTTGAGAAATTTACAAATAAATATCAATTTGTTGAAAATTTTCATCCCTAAAATCAAAGTAAACTAATAGTGAATGATTCATAAAAATTTGAAAACTTTATATATATATACATACCAATTTTTTGTTCTTGAAAAATCCATATATAAATGTCAACTTTTTTGAAAATTTTGTTCCTAAAATCAATATACCTAATTGAACCTTGGGCATCCATGAAACATCCTTCCTGCATTTGCTTCTGTTCTTGCAATTAAAACCTTAGCTTTCAAACCACATCTATGTAAGATAACCCCACCACTACAATTATGGGAAGACCTTAACGAGCTTAGAGAATTCGTAGAGGACACTTTGTTGGATTCGCTCTTTTAAAGAACAACTTAATCAATAAGATTTCAACTTTTATATACTTGAGTTAAGTGTCTCGTAAGGTTAGGACAACGATTTTGGGTTTTGTGTGCATTTTCTAAGTTGAGGGCAGAAGGTTAAGGTTTCCAACAAAGGAAGAGGAGATAGGGTTCATTTGTAAAGGAAAACCCAATGTTCTTAAGGTTTTTATTTTCCATAGAGTCTTAACATGGATGGCTAATTAGGAAGTGGAAAGGGTGACACAGAAATATGAAATATAATAATCTAAATGTTAATTAACCATTGCCTTATACTGTCTATTGGATTAACGGTGTTATGGGAAATTAACGGATGTATATATTAAGATAACCCGACAATTTAAGTATATAATTGAAAAACTTTATAAAGTTTAGATATAAACGGTGACATTGTCCTTAAACTTAATTTATATTCTATTTTTTTATATCTTGTGTGTAGATTGTACATCCATTGTATTAAGACAAATCTAATCTCAAATAGCTATAACTTTTTAAATCATTACTATTGTTAAATTTTTCTTGGTTAATTTTAGTGAAATGAACAAAAATTATTAAATTATTTTTCTTGTTTGTAAATGTATTTATGGGCTTATTTATTTAAACAATGGAGTTTGAATAGGTATGGATTTTAGTGAGAGTATGAATATAGATAAATAGATGGTAGAAGAAAGGCATAAACAAAAATTATAAAGTGTTGTTTATTTGCAAATTGTTTAATGAGTGGTGTAAAATTTTTAGGCTAAAGATGATGTAACTACTATAAAAAAATTTTGCAAGTGAAAATCATGCTATAAAGCGTGAATTTAGCAATAGTTAAAATGGTGACTTCAAGTTACAATTTTATGTGCTTAATAGTGAAATTATGACTTCAGGCAATGATTTTAGGATTTTTAAAACTTGTGACTTTAATTAACAATTTTATATAAGGTATTTATGGTTTTCTTTTTCTTTTCCCCATATAAAAGTGTCACTTGAGGGATTTTTTAGATAAATTATTTTCTTTTATGCATTTTCCCATATCTAAACATTGTAAATTGAATATTTAATAAATTAGATTTATTGGCGTAAGAGCTAATATTGAGGTGTCAAACCTTGTATCAATGTGAGCTCTTGGGAAAGATTAACTTGTTATCTGTAGAGTAACTTTTATAATTTGAGTGACAATGCTTCCATTCGGATCACTAAGGTTAGCTTTCGTCCTTACTTGACGGATAAGTCTCGTAATCAAGCTCCCTTCTGCCTTTGTACTAACAAGTCAATATCCATCTAGTTTGAGGAAATTTCTATGCCTTGAAACTTGCATACCTCCATTACCTTTTGGGATGTTTACACCTTGTAAAAATTGTCTATCTAAGACCGTTCCTTGGTTCCATCTTATGGTAAAGCTAATGAAGGCTATGTATCATTTGCCTTTGCACTTTTGGCCGCACAAGAGGATTCACAGTATAACAATCCTACTAAGGTTCTTCACTTTGTATTGAAATAAAGCATATGCTCTACTAAGGCCCCTATTAATCCATTTGAGTTTTTTTCTTGCAAACAACATCATATGATTTTATACACATAGCATAAGGGTATCTTATTTCATTTGCTCTCAACCTACCTTACCACCCCACCCCATCCCCCTACCTAATACCACCCCCACCCCAACCCCCAAACATACACGCGCCCACACACACAAATACACATACACTCACAAAATACCCCAACTTTCTACTCTTAATATCATTATTGGCTCAATAAAGTACTTTGTCATTAGTGTTCTTTTATATCTTTGTGCATTTCATTGCTCCACTAGAAATTTTCGATAAGTTGAATAGTATTCTAACTTAAAAATTTATATTGCTTGACTAGGGTTGAGTGCTAAGATTTAACGAAGGGTTTAAAAGCTCATTTATAGATTTTTTTCACCTAATCATTCCAAATAACACTTGCACCATTTATATTACTATGGCTACTAGCATAGAGTTAGTTGATACTTATTTTTTAGTTATCATCATTACTTCTTAGTCAAGAAAAGTTCATGTCTCCCGAGCCTTCTACCTCTATGAGATATACTTTGTTAGGCTTTTGCTTATTGTCGAAAATTTCTCGTTACTACCTTTCATGGGAGTTTTGTTCATATCTTAGTCCCAATATGATTGATCATTCTCTTAAACCAGCTACTTATCAAGCCAAAACAATTGATAAATAACCTAAGAGAGCCAATTATGCCAGAGTAATTATATTAGAGATTAGAATATAAGTGAAAATATAAAAATTGGAAGAAACAATGCGTTTGGCTATTTTAATGAAAGATGGAAATGGCATGAAATTCATGGAAGTAAGTGGAATTATTTCCACTCTATAGGCTTTTTGGTTTCTCTCCAAATTTTGATTGAATCAAGGAACTTATAGAAAGTTTATAGAGTCATAAGGATACAATTAAAAATATAGGAAAATAAAAATTATTGACTAATATTATTTTATTTTATTTTTTATTTCCATTTCTTTTCCATTAACTAAGCATAGGACAATGAAACGTTTGCACATATTTACTTTCAATTCCATTTTTCATGTCCAAATAAGGTAAAAGTTATATTTATATTATTATTTTCCTTGCGTTTTTTTTTTTGGAAAATTATTTATAAATGGCTTGAGTTTCGGGGTTTTGGCAAAGAGTTGACTTATGTGATTAGTTTCTTTCCTTTTTTTATTTTTTTTTACTTAGATTGGTCTTTGTGTTCGTAATAATCATGTGTTGATTTCAACAAGAACACAAATAAACGTTTGATTAGAAAGCTAAAATTATTAGATATATTTAATTAATTAATATAATAAATCTGAAACGAAAAATGCATAATTAGGAAAAAGAAAAAATGTATTAAATAAAAAAAAATAAGAGAGAGAGAGATATGAGTCTATTATGGTAGGAGACACCCTGCGCACTTGAGTGTCCGATAATGACCAAATCCACTGGTGTATTGCAATCATTCTTGTATGTAGAGCATGCAATCCATTCATGGGGTGGCTGCACTCCGCCCAAACTAAAAAGGAAAGAAAAAATAAAAAGAAAAACTAATAAAAACTCATTATGTTGTAAGAAGTTATCATCATTTTAAGAAAGTTATGCGATCCGTTTAGAGTAGTGGGTCATTGCACACTATCAACATTAGCTCATATGATTCGTTTAAAAAAATGGGTTGCGACTATTAATAAATGTGATCATTTCTGATCATTAAATATAGAGATGGTTGTACATTAAAGATTAACCTATAGCTTTTTATTATTGTTATTATTATTTCTTAAAAATCTTTAATTTTCCTTTCCTTTATTTGAATCTGCATTTTCTAATTTACTTTTATTATATTAATCAATTAATTATATAATAATAATATTAGCTGAACCAAGGAGTGATACGTGCTGTAACTTCTTATTGAAATTAACACATAATAGTAAACACATACGTCTTTTTTTATTTTCCCTTAAAAATAAAACAAAGGTCCAAAGGATATTAAATTATTTGCCATTCTTTTTTAATTTTTCCTTTCTCCTGCCAATTTCTTTCCGACCGTGTAAGAAATACTTTGCTCTTAAAGCATTAGCATAATAGAGGGGACGAGGAATCACAAGTGCTCAATTTGCTGCAGCTTACGATTGCTTGATTTTCCGATGACCGACCATGGTGACTTTGAGTACTCCTCTCGGTATCATCTCTCTTCCTTTTAACACCCACCTAACAAAGTCCAAACCCACCACCACCAATGGCCAAAGAGTAACTGTCGATGACGACCACAAACAAACGCTTCACTCTTTACTAGATAAATGTTCAAACCTGAAGCAACTCCAGCAAATACATGCCCATATGCTCCGTACAGGCATTTTCTTCGAACCCTATTCCGCTAGCAAACTAACTGCGGCTTCCCTGTCCCCGTTTTCGAGTCTTGAGTATGCGCGTAAGGTGTTCGATGAAATTCCTCAACCAAATTTGTATACTTGGAATACCCTTATGCGTGCTTATTCAACGAGCCCACAGCCTGGAGAGAGTATTCGGGTTTTTTTGAGGATGCTTGATGAATGCAGTGAAAGTCCTAATAAGTTTACTTACCCGTTTGTCATAAAGGCTGTTTCCCAGTTGTCGGATTTAAGGCTAGGAAAAGCTTTTCATGGAATGGCGATTAAGGCAAATCTGGGGTTAGATTTGTACATCATGAATGCGCTTGTGTACATGTATGGTTCGTGCGGGGAATTGGATATGGCACGTCAAGTCTTTGCTAGGATTTTGGTGAAGGATGTTGTTTCGTGGAATTCGATGATTTCGGCTTATGTCCAAGGGGAGTGTGTTGATGAGGCTCTGCATTTGTTTAAGAAAATGGAGTCAGAGAGTGTGAAACCGAATCATATTACCATGATAGGTGTTTTGTCAGCTTGCACGAAGAAAATGGACTTGGAGTTGGGCAAGTGGTTTTGTTCTTACGTTGAGAGAAATGGGATATCAATGACTTTGCCGCTGAACAATGCAATGCTTGATATGTATATGAAATGCAAGAGTATTGAGGATGCTAAAGCTCTTTTCGATAAGATGGAGGAGAAAGATATTGTCACTTGGACAATTATGCTAGATGGATATGCTAAGTTGGAAAACTATGACAAGGCTCGTAGAATTCTTGACTCAATGCCTGTGCAAGATATTGCGGCATGGAATGCTCTTATATCGGCTTATGAACAGAATGGCAAGCCAAAGGAGGCTGTGGAACTTTTCCATGAGTTGCAGGTTAGAAAGAGCATTAAACCCGATCAGGTCACCCTTGTTAGCACTTTATCGGCCTGTGCTCAGTTGGGAGCTATGGATTTAGGTGGATGGATCCATGTCTATATCCGAAAGCAGGGCATGGAGCTAAATTGTCATTTGGTTACATCTCTTATTGACATGTATTCTAAGTGTGGGGACTTGGAGAAGGCCTTTGAGGTTTTTAATTTGGCGGAAAAGAAAGATGTGTATGTCAGGGGTGCAATGATTGCTGGCATGGCAATGCATGGCCGTGGTAAAGATGCGATCGACTTGTTCTCAAGAATGCAAGAAGATAATGTGAGACCTAGTGCTGTGACCTACACCAATCTTTTGTGTGCTTGTAGCCACTCCGGACTAGTGGAGGAGGGAAGATATCTGTTTGGTCAAATGGAAACTGCTTATGGCATTTCACCTGGAGCCAAGCACTATTCTTGCATGGTTGACATTCTTGGCCGTGCAGGCCGTTTGGAGGAAGCAGTGGAGTTTATAGAGAAAATGCCAATAGCACCCAGTACTTCTGTCTGGGGGGCATTGCTTAGTGCTTGTAGAATTCATGCTGATGTCGATATAGCTGAGAAGGCTTGTAGTCATCTGCTTCAATTGGATCCAACGAACCATGGGGCGATTGTGCTATTATCGAATGTATATGCCAAAGCAGGGAACTGGGATGCTGTTTCACAGCTAAGGAAACAAATGCGAGAACATGGGATAAAGAAGGAACCAGGCTGTAGCTCCATAGAGTACAATGGCAAAGTCCATAATTTTCTGGTTGGAGACAACTCTCATCCTTTAGCTGAGAAGATATATTCAAAATTGGATGAGATTTTAGCGAGATTAAAGTCGATCGGTTATGTGCCAGACGAATCGGACCTCCTGCAACTTGTCGAAGAAGAAGATATGAAGGAGCAGGCTCTAAATCTGCATAGTGAGAAGTTGGCGATTGCCTTTGGACTTCTTACTCACCAACGGTCTACACCAATACGCGTTGTGAAGAATCTTCGTGTTTGCAAAGACTGTCACTCAGTAGCTAAGCTCATCTCTAAGCTTTACGACAGAGAGATACTGTTGAGAGATCGTTATAGATTCCATCATTTTAGAGGAGGGAATTGTTCATGTTGTGATTACTGGTAAAGGGTTGGAACAGCTCCAGCTCTAAAAATTTTGTCCGATAAAAAAACAAGAATGTGCAAAATGGTTTTTGTGAGCACTGGGTGCGTGACTGAGGATCGAAGTAGCCAGTGGGCTCTTACCTAATTTCTTGTCTCTCATAGATCAGCACCCTGCATAAGGCTAACTTGTAGTGGTCGTTGGCTGTTTCATGGTACACAGGTCAAATGCAACAGAAGAAAATCATACAAATAGTTTTGTAGTTTTTCTCATACGTAACATTTGCTTTTTATAATTTTTATAGTATTTGACTAGATAGATAATTTTTTCTCACGTTTGATTTGATAAATTTGTTTGGTGATCGAACAAAAATTAGATTAATGAATTAGATAAAAAGTACAAATTTTGTTTTATTTACATCATAGGATAAAAATGAAATTTACTGGATAAAAACGAAATTTACTAAATAAAAAAAAAATATTTTGCATTTTCAAAAATATTCTTTCATGCTATAATATTAATTTAATTAAGATTACTTTTATTAAATATTATAAAAAATTATTTATTTTATAATAGAAAATGCAAAATATTTTTTTTTTATTTAGTAAATTTCGTTTTTATCCAGTAAATTTCATTTTTATCCTATGATGTAAATAAAACAAAATTTGTACTTTTTATCTAATTCATTAATCTAATTTTTGTTCGATCACCAAACAAATTTANTAAACATGGTATAAGAAATTTGTACTATTCAGGTCTCGTTATACTTATTATGTTTGATTGCCGTTGTTCTGTTTTATCCTTACAATCAAACACACAAGAGTATATTGCTTTTAAATATGTTGTACAGATTAGCCAAAATAAGGCATGTTTCCCATAGAAAAATCCGTAGAATCTCTTCGAAAATTCAATTGGAGTAAATGAAAGAAGAAGAAGAAGGAGGGAAAAAAATAAAAAATAATAAAAATGCTTTAATGGAATTGCTGTCAACCGGGGGTTAAAAAAAATACGTATATAGTTTGTCGTTAAACAGTTTGGATGATAAAAAAAAAAAAATATATATATATATATATATATGTTATTGTTCATTTTAAATTTTTGAAAGACTTCTTAATTTTTTTTCCTCACCGTTTTATCTTTTTGATGATATCCTTGATGATTTTTATGAACTGTGGGCAGGCTCATTTCATTTTGCCTGAGCCAGGTTGGAGGTGACCAGGGTCTCTTTCACTGGATTGGGCTAACTTAAGTCCAGCACGAGGCATGAGACTAGGCCTAAACAATTTATGAATTCGACCCATCTATGTTAGTTTTCTAATTAAGTTTTAACATTCTGTCATTTTTATTAACTGTTCATTTTCACTTTATTCTATTTTATATTTTAGCTTTTTTTTTTTGTGCATAATTAGATTTTTGTTATACAAAAGATCATTTTCAACTTTAGGGCTAATATGATACTTTTTTATTCATTTACCATGGAAGAGATTATTATTAAGAACGGAAGAAAATCATTATACTAAAAAGGCCTTAATATGCACGTATCAAACACAATTGATTATTACATTTAGTTGAAAATTACTGTAGTATTTGAGCTTGAGAGATATTCGATCTCACTTAAATTAAAAATTGAATTCATTAAACATTTCTTACTAACCGAAGAATTATTCTGTTTTGTGTAAAAATATAAATTTTTGTGAGGTCATTTCATGAGATTAACTAATGTTAGGAGATAGAGATGGCATTGGGATCGTTGGGTATGGGTGGAATTGGATTTGTTCCTGCATCTTTGGTCCCATAAATTTTTTCTCTTTTATATATTTTTCCGAAGTTTAACTTTTCTATTTTGTTGTTATTTATTGTTTAATTATGAACCCACATGTTGCCATGGATAGATAAAGATACAAGAAGTTGGATTTGAGATAGGTATAGATAAAACCCATCCCACATTAGTCTTTAAAGTTAGGTTTAAAATTGAATTTTATCAAATTTGGCAACACAAATACTTTCAAAGTTGTAGCTTACATGAGATATTTGATTCAATAAGGATTAGGGATAATGTTAAAAATACTACCTAAGCTTAATATCTAATTCCTATTTTTTACCTATGTCATACCTAATTGAACTTTGCTTATCAAGTTTTATAACTGAATTCATCAATTTTTTTAAACTTATTTTGATGTTGAAAAAGTTTGTTTTTAATATCTTAAAATATATATAAGAAATTAGTTTAGTTTACTACTGTTGACAGGGCTCTTTAGATATAGGCCACTTAGATTAGTCTAGATCTTACACGTCTTATCACTTAAAGCTCACCCCTGTAGCTCAAGCCTTAAGTCTGGATTGATCAAGCCTAATAAGCCTTGTAATAGTTAAAATACATAAGATAATGATAGAATATCGAGTCAACAACCAAATTTGGAATAAGTAGGGCATATTAGATACCACAACCCCATACTTGTAAGAGAAGATCTCTCCCTACTAATTGACCTTTAACTGTCAATGCCGCTCCACTATAAATATCAGTCCATTACTTACGGTAAATCTCTCTACACTCTGTGTACCCAGTTTACCTCAACCCCCCAGCATCCCCTTATAGTGTATTGTTTTGTAAGCCTTCTATATATAAAGCCCAACAACTACCAATAAATACTCAAAGGCAACATTTGGCATCATTTGTGGGAAGCTAAATTCCTACACCTAAAACCTCAAACACGCTAAACATATAACTCACAAACAACTCCTTTAACATCATATCTTACCACAACAAGCAGGAGAACCACTAATTGATAAATAACCAACTTGTAGGCAACCAACCCCTCATAAAGGTTATGTTGGAGGAGCGCTTAAAGTGTATGGAACGTTTGTTTGAGGAATATGTTATGCAAAACAAGCTACTCCACGCTCGCTTAGAAGAAGTAGAAAAGCATAATGTACAAACCTACTTACCCCCGAAGCTTCAGATGCCTGCACTAAGTAAAACAACCTCTCGCAACAACAGTAGAATAGCAAGGATTAGCAACCTAATCTACCCTTGTAGCAATAGCCAGTAAGGATTGTGGCCACTTATGACCGAGCTCTAACTGGGAACAAGCAAGAAGTCAACTTGTAGAGAATATAGGCTTAATCAACTCAGCTACATGTCGAGCTCACCTGGTAAATAATACTTACCTAAATAAGCTTCGCGCCATGATAAGGCGACTCTTCGAGCAGCAGAGGAGCAAGGTCACTGGTGATGGTAAGTTAGTCGCCAGTAATAAGACCCCCTTTACTAGGGGTGTCCAAGACGAAGTGTTGCCTCCTAATAGCAAACTTCCATCCTTTGATTAGTACAATGGCACGAGTAACCCTAACAATCACCTTCTCCACTTTCACAACGTCATAAACCTCCATAGTTATAAGGATGCTATAATGTGCAAGGCCTTCCCAAGCACTTTGAGGAAGGCAACTCGAACGTAGTTTAACCACCTCCACAACAATTCCATCAACTTTTTCGATAAGCTAGCTCGAAGATTCAATCTCCACTTCAAGGCTAGCAAGCCCCCATCCAATGACACATTGTCCTTATACCTCATAAGGCAAGGCGAAGGCGAGTCCCTACATGACTACATGGCCCAGTTTAATAACACCGTGGTTGAGATCCTTTAGCTAGATGAGGGAGTCGCTATCCGTGCTGCTTAGCTCAGTTTCGACCTTCAGGAGACTTCTTCTAATCATTTGTGTAGAGCAAACCAAAGACCTTGATTGACTTTTGGAATAAAGTCCTGAAGTACATCGATTAGGAAGACAACGTTTGTGCCAAGCATGACGTTAATCGAGAAAAGTTGAGTGGAAAGTAGGGCAAAGAAAAATTGTCCGTAAAAGATCACCTCGACGGTAAGTTGTTGGGCAGATAAGAGGGGGAGAGCTTTGGGAAAAAGAAGTGGCGAGCCGAACGTGACCCGCTTCCCCCTTCCTATTTACACACATCACACACCCTTGAATAGACCTATTGCTAAGGTCTATTATGAGGTGAAGCATTGGAATTTACTCTAGAGACCATAGAAAATGCGGGAAAACCCCAATCGTCAAAACTCCGACAAGTACTATTAGTTCCACGATGATTATAACCACACCATTGAAAAGTGCTTCCAGTTGAAGAACATTATTGAATACACTATTCAGTGTGGCTTCTTCGATGAATATGTAGCCCATTCAAGGAACAATGACTATTCTAACGATGATAGAGATAGGGCACCTCAGAGGCAATGGATTGAGAACCCCTCCTGTTGAGCAGAATAATGACATCTGCAATGATCGTGCCTTCAACATAATCATTGCTGGGGGGCGGGGGGGGGGGGGGGGGAGGAGGGGGAGGGTACACATCCTAGGAGTCGGCCTAGCATTAGTAGCTTGGTTAACGCCCCATTAGAGGTATTAGTTGTAAGGAAGAAGAGATGGAAGTTAGACACTTCCCCTTGAAACGATTGATACACCCCATCAAGATGCCTTATTGATTTCAAGAACAAAATTTTCAAAAAAGTTGACATTTATATATGGATTTTTCAATTTTTTCAAGAACAAAAAATTGGTATATATATATATATATATGAAGTTTTCAAATTTTTATGAATCATTCACTATTAGTTTACTTTGATTTTAGGGATGAAAATTTTCAACAAATTGATATTTATTTGTAATTTTCTCAAATTTTTATGAATTAATATTTATTGCTCTATGGTCTTGCTGTTTTTGTCGCTAACATAATTACTCCTACGAGATAAATTTTCTGGGGTTTCATTGAGGTTTAATTTTGTGATTTTGATTTTGAGAGTTATGATGTTTTTGGTGTTTAAAGGTTATAGCAATCTATCTAAGGATTTATTTGTGATGTTATTTGCCTTTCCTAATTGTTCATTAGTTTTGTTTTTACTCCTTTCTAGTTTTTTGTTTTTGAATTTTGAAATGTGGATTCTTTTTTTTTTCTTTACATGAATAGGTGAGTGAGAAAGGGGAAAAATTGGTGACATCTATTTCAATTATTCTTATGTAATTTTGTGAATTATTTATGCTTTCAATTATGAATTTCTTTGCAATTTTAATTAGTATTTGTGTTTTTGTTTTCAAATCCATGGCTAGTTAAATTTATTTGTGGAAATTGACGAAACCCTATATAACTAAGATGATAATTGTGTTCATGTTATAGGATTAAGAGATATATGGATGATTCATGATTGCAGTTTCTATAATTTTGATTATAATTGTTCAATTTTATAATTGTTAGAAATCCTAATGATACGGGAGTTGATGTAGAGTTTGTTAGAAATTCTTAATTGAGTTGATTAATCAATGTGGAAGCAAAGTTAATTGAATTATCTAGAAATTAATTAGAAATTATCTAGAAATTAATACAATGTTCGGTGATTGATTATTCACTAAGATATTAGGACATTAGATAATCGATTTAGGACATTAGATAATCATAGTATCAGGAGATATATAATTGTAATTTAGAGTTTACTGTTAATTAGAAGATGTGGGAGCTGATTATTTAATTAGGAGTTTAAATCCTTATGTTTTAAGGTATAATAATTTTACTTGAATAACCATATAACTATTAATCTATATAACAAAATAACAATTTAATTGGTATAATCTATGATGGATTTTGTTTTTCTATAATTCTCAATTGATTGCTTTGATTTTAGATTTTTTTGCATAGTTATTTTCTTTTCAATAGTTTCAGAGTAATTATTAGATTAATTAATTTAATTTTGATTACCTGAATATTAATAATAACTAGCATAGGATTAGTAATTTTTTAGTCTTTGAGGAATCGACAACCTTACTTTCTTTATATTGTTAATTTCGACCCAATATGCTTATTGGAGTATTCATAATATATATATTAAGCGAATCGCCTTACGAGCAATGCCTTTAGCTCAACGTTCTCCTTCTTAACCTAGGCCTCAGCCTCTCTCTCTTCATCTAGTTGCCGGGTGAGTTGAGCCTTGGTCTTCTGCTCATCCTCTAATCGAGCCTTTAGGTCGTTAGCCTTTTGTGTCGCCTTCTCAACCTTGTCCCTCTCCCTCTTTGCATCTTTCAGCCTTGCTACTTACACATAAGAGCAACGTAGGCGTTGGTTAGCTTTAGAGAATTTTTTTAAGTACTTATTAGTAAAAGTCTCTACCTCTCGCATGTCTTTCTCACTCGGGTATAACGCCTCTGTAAAGCTTTTTACCTCTTTCTAGATGGCATCATACTTATTCAATTGAAGCAACACCTAACTATGGTACTGTAAATTGAAAACAAGGGCCACCATTAATACAACAACAAATGAAGCACATCAATACAACAGTAATGAAGACTTACCTGCCGTATAAGCGTGCTCAAGTAGCCTGTTATCTCCATGGGGTTGTACCCACCTTCCTTGGAGAGCCTTTCGAGGACAGCCCAATCATTGGGGGTATAAGACCCATTTAAGCTTAGTAACTGAGCGTCTGATGCCACAACATTAGATCGTTGGCATGGACCTTTCACTTTGGCCTTAGAAGCTTCCTTTTAGCCCTCTTCATTTCCAACTTAAGAACTCATCATCCCAGGAGACGTATGGTATCTCTTGAAATGAGTTCAGCCCAATCCCCATTAACTTAAAGTTGTTCAAGACATTAAAAAATTCGTCCCTTATATCGTCAATACCCTAATAGGGATAAGTTATTGGCTACTCATTCCATTTCCCTCAACTCAAAGGTGCCTTCACTCTAGGCCTTAACTCCCTAACCGTTTTAAGAGCTGTCCTCTTTTAGTTAGCCACTTGAGGCAGAGCTATAAATCCCACAATTAGTTACTCAGGGTTCGGTTC
Organism: Lumnitzera littorea; assembly: GCA_024138015.1. NCBI lineage: Eukaryota > Viridiplantae > Streptophyta > Magnoliopsida > Myrtales > Combretaceae > Lumnitzera > Lumnitzera littorea. The sequence continues at coordinate 2,502,676 of JAMXBB010000005.1, read as the reverse complement.
GTAGAATTTGGGGCGATCTAGCGAATTGTTTGATTCAGCTCAAATTTTATGATAAAGTTAGGATTATTAGTAAAAGTGATCCCGTAAGTTTGAATTTAAGAAAATAAGTAATAAAATGAGTAATTAATATAATATTGAACTTTATGAAATTGTCCATTATTTATCGAAAACGTTTAAAACGAATTATGATAACTAATGAATCGATAGAAATAAATTATATGTATACTAAAAATTATAAAATAACTTAAATAATATTTATGAGTGTTTATTTATATCATATATATATTTACATGTAAGTAAAAATACGTAAAATTATTTAAAATACGTGAAATATGCCAAAATAAAGTTAATTAATTAAAGAAAAATTAAGAAAATTATGAAATTATCTAGAATTGAGGCGTGGCAACTTGGAATTGAATAAATAAAAGCAACCAATTAAATTAAGACAAATAAAAAGTAAAAAATGGAAAAAAAAAGGCAGTTGTCAAGTCAAATTAATGAGAAAAAAAATCTAAGCAACCCTATAATTACCTAAAAATTTTCAAAAGCTTATTTGGTAAGTTAGGAATATAAGAAAAATAGAGAGAATCGAAAAAGTGAGGGTTAGGATTTATTTACAAAATTAACCAAAAAATCTGTATAATTAGGGCCTTAAAAGGGAATCAACACCTAACGACAACCTGAAAGTGGACAGTAACCACCACCATACAGTGGTGACAGTGCCCAAGTCGGTCGACAAGGCCTTAGTGGTTGGAACAACCAATGCTGCTAAGTTCCGATTCCCTTCCAATTTTTCTTAAATTGTAAAAAATATTTGGAAAATTATGAATCTTGTTATTTTAGGATATTTTAGTATGTAGATTTAAGAAAAAAATTTATTTTGATGAATTTATATTCAGAAATATACTATCCTTAAGAAATTATATAAAACCGAGCATGTTTTGGATTTGAAATAAATAGGCTTAGGAGTGTAATTTTGGACTCAAAATTTTTTTGTAAACTACTTAAGGATTATAAAGTAGTGTTGTGAACCCTTTTTCCAAAATTAATTTTCCAAATTTTTAGATAATTTTTAGCCTTAAAATAATATATAAAATGTGTAATTTTTGGTTAATTAAGTAATTAAATAAATAATTACCGATTTAGTGTATAATTATATGTTTTAAGTTGTTGAAATTTGATAAAATATGCTATTTGTAGCATTTAGAGTATTAGATATAAGTATTAGGGTAACACGTAGTATATATGTAATTAGTAAAAATGGTAAATTTAAATTAATTTTGTAATTTAGGGTAATTAGGTGTAAATTTTGATTTAGGAGGAATTTAGATATTTTGAGATGTTAGTTGATGTTGGGAGATGATATTTGAAGTGATGAGAATATTAGATGTGTATACTATATACATATTAAGTGATAATGTATAATATATAAGTATAAAAAATTAATGAGTAGGAAAATATTAAGTTAAAATTGATATTATACTAATAATAGAATTATGTAATAAATTTGGTATAAAACTTAAATTTATTTTCTCATAACGAGAGTAAATTCAGTAGTTAAATTATGATTTGTTTATATCGCACGGACTAGAATATTGGTTAGAGACTAAAAACAATATTTATGATATCTGAAAATAATGTGAATAATTTCACATTATGAGTCGAAATGAATTCCTAGGGTTTATGTATAAAATCTCTAATCGAAAACTAAGTTAAAAACCTAATTTAAAAATCGATGTGAAAATTGAACTCGAACTTAATCTAAATCAAGAATAGTTGTACAAGGCTTGAAAACCTAGATAATTGGGTATATTAAACCTTAAACCAAAGATAATAATAAGTATTATATGATAAAACCAATCTATAATAGTTATATCGAAAACTAAAATAATATTTGTATTATAGGGATTTTTTGAGATGGCTAATACAAGTCGTATCCCGAATAAGTAAGCGAGGAGTTCGGGTAAATTAGAATTAATACATTACTATATTTCGGAATACTAATTTATAGTACTTGAAGGTTTGAAATTGTACTTGATTATATTTGTTAGATAGTTGGCTATGCGCATATATTTGTTTCAAGCTACTGATATGATTTTAATTTGTTGCTTTAGCTTGCATTTCTGTGATTTGTTTGAAATGATTGTATATCTTAAATCAAATTTAATCGAATATTTGACTCATAAATTTAAACTGGACTCGTATAGTAACTCATTAAGGGAACATCAGGATTTTTTGGCCAAACACTACTGCCTTTGAAAGAGATAGTGCTAGATAGCATAATTGGTCCATTCTTCATTCTCAGTCGAATTAAGTAAAAAGTGAGGAGTTCGAGGTAAGGGTAAAGTTAATGATTTAAAGATAGCCATGGGAGGAGCAGTGTTTCCATTGCATAAGTTTATGTTTGGTTGTGAGCTGTTGTATTAACGGAAACTCCTCAACCCAAATTAAATTGAGTGAAATTTTTCTAATCTCACGTTAGGCTGGATAACGTCGTGTAATGGCATTTGTTTGAACATGCATTGTATTTAATTAATTTGGTTGATAGCCCTATTTTTATTTGTTGCATAGTTTTAAGTCTCTGTTCTAACTTATTGAGCTGTAATTACTTACATCCCTATAGACATTGTTGCAAGTGAGAGCGAAGAAGCGGCTTATAATTAATTTAAAGCAAGCAACTGCTGGATCTTGGAGGAGTGGGGATATAAATTGAAGATCGAATACACTCTCAAGTTTAGATTTATCTTTTAAGCTTTTAGTATTAATTTACGAATTACTCAAGTAAATTATGTTAGGTTGTTAAATTTTATAAATATACTCAGATTATTTTAATGTAAGTATGTATTTTTCTCAATTTATACGTAAATAACATAATTAATTTATAAACTGCTTATTTCAAAATAGGTTAGTCATGAACGGTTTACGTAAATCAAGTTTGAGATATCAATTGTATGGTCAGCTTTTATTTTAGAATAGTTTGTACGGCGAGACTGTTACGACTTTACCACTTCAGGGTGTGATAAAAGCGGCCCCTTCGACCATTTCTTCTTCCCTTACCTTCAAAGGAAAAAGCATTTGAACATCAGGTCCTTTCGCGTCATTGCCTTCATCCCCCACAAAAAATAGGCTCAGTAGAGAGGATGAGGGCAGGGGTAGGTAGAGCTACGCCTAAAGGTTCTACATCTAGTGGCTCATCCTAGATACTGATGGGAATCTCGTGAGGAATAGCCATCGGTCATGCCCTGCTAGTCTCCCTAAGTTTCAGTTTTAGTTGTATCACCTTACCTTTTGGCTGGTCTGCCTTAGCTCTAGCTTGGTGGTAGCTCATCAGCTCATCTACAAAGGGGCGGAGAACCCTAACAACCAAATTTTTACTTATAATAAGTTAAATTCGAATAGTGAGAAAAGCAAAAAAAAGAAGGCAAAACCAAAAGAAACAACCACTACCATTTGTCAACTCCGCCATGACCAGCATAGGAAAGGAAAGATCCCCCGTTTAATAGAGACATTGGATGAAGCACCCTTATATTAGCACAATAGATGAAGACATTCGCAAAAAGGATGAACCTATACCTTCGACCCATTTCTTCATCACTGCCTTCTTTATGATGGGGAAGAGCTCGGAGATCGGAGATTGGATACCAAAAGTACCACCCTACAGTCTCCACAGTATTTATCTCCTAGTTGTGTTTGAGCACCATGAAGGCCATGATTTCTTGGGTGGCCTCGACATCACTAGGACTGAGCCCCTTTTCACCCCCAATTTGGACCATCCTGATCCACCGTGTCCAAAAGTTTGTTTCCTCAAGTAGCTCAACCACCATGTACTTGTCTTACTAGCCCTTCACTAAATCTATGAGGCCATAGAACAGCTTCTTTCTCAAGCATGGCTAGAGATATGGCCACTCCTTGATGCTCTTCTACATGTAAAAATGATTGAAGAGCTCGGGAGTAGTCCTAACTACTAGATATTCATAGAGCGCCTAAAAAGCCTTCAGCATCCTCTACCCATTTGGAGGGACTTACAACAAACTGTACCAATAGCAGTTGAAGAATTCCTTTTCAACGTGACTCAAAGGAAGGCGTTGCCTAAACTACAGGCATTTCTCAAATACTACGAAGCGTCTCCTTGATAGTAGGGATACCTATTCATCCTTGCTTGGCAATCTTATTTGCCACTCAGGGATCGCTTCAACAACGAAGTTACTTACAATCCAATTGGGGTTAGTTGATTGTTTGCTCTTACTCAATTGGCTGCTAGGCCCCTTACCTGTCCCATATCAAACAAATCCTTAGGAGGAGGCATGAGGGGTATACATATACATCCTTCAGGATGGCATTGATAATCTGAGCTCTATCTAATGCTTTTACGACCATCCTAGTGTACTCGTTAAGTCATGCTAGGGATGAGATTTCATCCTCTCTTGTGGGGGTAGGGGTAGAGATCACTCTTTGTTGTTTCAGAGTCAATAACATTAAATCGTAATGAGTCATAACTCACCTTACCCATGCTTGCTAACATGTTTGAGAAAGGCGATGAAGAAGATGGGAGTTAAAAGGCTTTCGAAGGAAGAAAGTGGAATATATAATAGTGGAATAAAGAAATTGTAGAAAGGTGGTCTCTCATTGTGACCATACTATTTATAAGCAAAGTATATGCGTATAGGCGATTATAGGAATCCATATAAGTATGAATCCCTTGAAATATTGCACAACAAACACGTAGAATTAGTTTTGATTGGACGATCACCTTTAAAAGGTGAAGTGCATATAGCTGCATGCTAGTCTACTACAACATGATACTTGTTACATCACATTAAATGCATGGAAAATAAGTGCGCAAATGTCACAATTTGAAAAAGTTCATTTGACAAGAAGTTTCCTCAATGCCTATCTGACTTCCACTTGGTCGGCATGATAAAGACACGGTGTAGTTACGTCTACTTGGTCCATGACAAGTACTGTTTGGCTAAAGTAGTTCGTAGCCTTAAAACGCTTACCCAGTGAGATGCGAAGGTATCATGCTTTGACACCCCAACCAAGGCTTAGCCCCACTTAGGTCTTTGGCACTTCGCTTCGGAATAATCGCTAACTACCTTGGACATTTTCAACCTAAGTATCCATTGCCTTAAACATCTCTACTTCGGTTGGCTTCTAACCCGGACCTACATCCTTACTATGTCGGCACTATAGCGTTGGGTCGACCCCCTTTGAGTCAGATTAGTCACACACCTAAGTAACCTATATACTCCTTCTACTTACCTTCGCCTTGGCAATGAGACCTTTAGGGGGGGGGGGGGGGTGAGTATTGACAAGGCTCTTTAGATATGGCCCCCTTAAGCTGGTTTGGATCTAACACGTCTTGTCACTTGGGGCTCACCTTTGTGGGCTTAAGCCCTAGGTTTGGATTGATTAAGCCCAATAAGCCTTACAATGGTTAGAATACATAAGATAAGGATAAAATACTGAGTTAATAGCCATGTTCGAAATAAATGGAATATGTCGGACACCATGACCCAATTCTTCCCTATTTTCAGGAGAAGATCTCTACCTACTAACTGACCTCTAACTGTTAGTATCGTTTCACTATAAATATCAGTCCATTATTTAGGGTAAATCTCTCTACACCTTGTGCATCTAGTTTGCTAGTTTTTTCAAAGTACTTTCTACTCTTTAAAGTCTCATTGTTAATTTAAGTATTGGAGTAATCACACTAGATAAATTACCGATGTCTCCTCACAGTGTATTGTTTTATAGGCTATTTATGTGTAGAGCTTAACTATTATTGACAAATACTCAAAAACGACAACTACAACGAGCAAATTGAAAATTTTGTGTTTGATAATATTATATCAACTATCAATTTAACATCAAACTATAAAAGATATTATAGATGTTCATTCTTATTAACCCTTGTTACTATCATTAGAAATTTATGAATCTTTATGACGAATTGTCGCTTTAAAACTTTGTCTAAAGTGCCTTTACTCTACCTTTATGTTGTGGATTTAATCTTAATGTTTCATTTATTATAATTATTATAATCAAATACAAATAATTCGGATTTAAAAAATTTAAATTTAATGCCTCTTATATATAATTATTTACCGTATGGGTAAAGATCACTTGAACTCTATAATACAACATAAATTAAGAGGTAAAAAGTCAACAAAAAAATATATTTTAACCATAATAAAAATAGGTAAAGAAAAGAGGAAATAAATATGTTTTGATTTGACCCCTTAAACCGTTTGAAATATTTCCATCCGTTGCAAATCGAACCGTTAACGTGCGGATGCAAGCCGCGTTTTGCTTACGCAATCATAGGCCGTTTGCCGGCCCGCGGCCATGGGTATATCCGGGCGGACGATACTTTCCGAAACAAGAAAAGAAGCGGGAGAAAGCAAGCGGATTTTGTCTCATGGTGATGAAGACATCTTGTCTGCTCTGCTCTCCGTAAGTTTTAATTTTTAATCCAAATCACACAATTACCACTTTTTCTTTTTTCTCTCTCTAACATTTCTTGAATTTACTCATCATCAACCTTAACCTTTCTACATTTTCACGCTCTCCAAGCAATCCCAATAAACCCCGCTCTTTTTCTCCATTTGTGGGCCCCCCCATTAACTGGACACCCAAAATTAATAAAACACGTACACATACATACACAATCTCTCTCTCCCTCTCTCTCTCTCTCTCTCTCACACCCACACACACACACACCCACACGTGTACCTAACGGTAATTACATTAAGATTACAGTTTTCCTTTTGGCTTTCTCTTCAGTGTTGTGGTGTCCTGTCACTTTTCCGATGCTTGAAAGCACAGACGTAGGTTTGAAGTTTCCATAGAATCGAAAATATCCAACCTTCTTTTTGATTCTTGGACAATAAAGTCTCTGTGCCATTGAAGCTCGCTCGTTTATCAGGTACGTTTCACTTTCTAGTTCCATTCAAACGGGTACGTGTGAGATCGATCCAGTCAATAGTTTGCGACACCCAACACACTCGTGTAATATAGTCTGAACTAGTCTGAAGTACATGTTTATATATATATATATGTATATTCTGAAAACCTCTGAAGCAAGCGTGAGGCGGCCTGCAGGACTATGTATTGGGGTACTAATGAATTAGTCACTGTCACCAGCTACTGTAACTTGGTGGTATCTTATAGTAGAGCTTTAACCGCATTTTTGCGTCTCATGCAAGTATAATTGGAGAATTAGGCTCCAGTGAATATGCTTCTGGTAATTCTTTTATGGACAATATGATTTATTGTTTATAATTGTCCAAGATCATGGTGGTAAATGGGAGCTGTTGCCGGTGGTTGGCTGAGGAAGCTGCAGCGACCATTAATATAATATTTACTTGAGAGTGACAAGAGTAGAAGATATTTGCAAACATTTATCATCGTCATCATCATTTTATATACATATTATATTGTTGAAATGGTCATTTTTTTAAACAAAAAAATTGGTTTTAAGTTTGGTTTGTATCGTGGAAAATATTATTCGCTCTTTTTCTTTTGCATAATCTTGTAGTTGTAATATGGTTGCAGCTGATTTGGGTGTTAGTTTCTGCTGCCAAATAGTGAAAAAGGGTGTCATGCAAAGATGGTGGTCAATCATGTGTTATAAAGTGTACTGATGGTGAAAATTGATTTCTACTGCTCAATGTACCTTTCTTGGTCAATTTAAGTAAATAAAAGTGGATTTCATTTCCTTGTTCTAGGTTTCCTAGGACTAGGGAAGGGGGACCTCTTTGTTTATTTGTTAAATTAGTAGGGATTTCGATGTTCAGACTCATGCAGTTAAAACAGTAGAAGCAGAAAGTATATAGATAAAAGTTCAGTAAATATGAAGTGAAATTAATGCTGGGGAAGAACAAGAATTCTTCTAAGTGCCAATCATTCTGTATCAGCAACACACCAGTTATACAAAGCCTTTGGTTGTCAGCACTCGGTATCTCTCCGAATCATAACCATAATGATAAATTCTTCCCCACATGCCTTAGTGTTCCATTGATGGAGCCAATGTAAAAAGTATTGTAGTTCTTACAGATTAACCCAATAGCTTTCTTACGTAGAAGTAACTCTACTGTCCCATTTGATTACATGATTAGATAGGTTATAAGTTGGTACATTGCTGAGTTCATCCAAATGTATATGCAAATGCAATTTTGTGTTCTGCTGTCATCCTGATCAGAAGTAAGAAAGAATTGCTTTTAAGGTGTAAATGTAATATTGTTTCCTTGAGTCATGTGTTTGTATGAGAGTCAGTGCAACATCAAATATGCATTAAGGATCTTACAAAGTTAATTTGAGCTTTCTTTCTTTAGGTAGGATTTTAAATTTTGTTTTGCTGAAAATGGCATGTGGGCCTTTCCGATTTTGTGATGTTAATGATATATGGAGGCTTACTTCCTATACTATAAAAGAGTTACCTGAATATACAATCTCTAGATGCTGTTTACTTGATAAGTTACCTATAACATGTAAATTATGTATATACTATTTTTAAATTTCTTACAACATTCAGAATTAAAAAGAGAATGTCAGCATTGCAGAATACAGCATACTTTGTGGACATCAAGTCTATGAGAAGATGCCTTCTTCATCAACGGTCAATGATCTGACATTTGAAGGTGCAGGGAGAAAGGGGTATCCTTTTAAGCAAATGATCATAAAGCATGTCTTATTTACTGCATTATGTTACTCTAAACCATTTTCTCTTTTGAGGACATTCTGTTGCTTCTGTTAAGCCTAGAGCTATATGGCTGCATCCTATGTTCACTGTTGAGCAACAAATTTAGCTTCGCATGCTAAAATTCATGCTGCTTACTTTTTAACTGTTAGCTGGTAAATTTTTCCGCTTTAACCTTTTATCTTTAACATTGTTACAATTAGAGGCATAGAGATCTGGTGCATTGAGAACCTACGTTTAGTTCCTATTCCAAGGTCATCACATGGAAAATTCTATTCTGGGTGTGCATATCTCATTCTGAATGTAAGTAACTATTTATATAGACTGTCACCATTTTGATTTGGAATGTTGCATATGTAGATGGGACTCCATCATTTAACTTATTGGTTTTAGCTTCCTTATAACTCATGAAACTACTCATTAAATTGTCTTGCTTCTCCAAGACAGACAGTTGAGCAAAAGAGTGGATCCTCTCAGCATGATATTCATTATTGGACTGGAGACAAGGCCAAGGAGGTTTTAATTTGATCATCTGACTCTTTTGGTGTAAATTAGGGACAGATTCCTATATCTCATTCATTGATGCAGTTGCAATAATCATTATTGCTATGGATTTTTTGGGAGAATGAAAAAGAATGATATAAATGCTCTTCAAAAGGTTGCTCTGCATTATATTTCTCCTAAATACTGTATAAGCCACGCAATTTATTCTTTAAATGTGAAATTTGAAGCTATGGTTTTGTGAGTCTAATTACATTGCACATAGAAAGAAATATTTATTTGCATTGTTGTATCTCTCTACACCATATAGTTCTATAATCATTCAGGCTGTTAAGTAATAAATAGATTAGATGTTTGTGGAGGTAAACTCAACGTAGTATTAGAGCAAGAGATTAATCCCTACACCCCCATTTAATTAAGTTGCCCACTTGATGGGCTTTAAGTCAAAAGTCCAACCTACAAATGAGGAGGATTGTTAAGTAATAACAACTATAAAAACACACACCAAACCTATAAGCTTAAACTTTTATATCAAATGGTTTTAGAACTAAATTTGTGAGAGACTTTAAGCCAATGTTAAATATCGAAAACTTATTAAGGGATGATTGGGGAATTTCAATTGTTTCACACCTGTGTTCATCTTTCTAATAGATTGCCAATATGCTTCTGTTTCAACAATAGTAGGAGCATAAAATGTGATCACCAAATTATTTTATATTATGCTTATATAGCATGTAAAAATCTTTCTGTCACTTACGGCATTACCCAATCTTTCCTTTTTTAGGAGGATGTGACTTTAGTATCAGACAAAGCCCTTGAATTGGATGAAGTTCTTGGCTCTTGTGCAGTGCAGTACAGGGAAGTTCAAGGCCAAGAAACTGAGAGATTTTTATCATACTTCAAGCCATGTATCATACCCATTGAAGGAGTATTTTCATCTGACCTTGCAAAGTCTGAGGGAGATAATACTTACAAAGTTAGCCTGTTAGCATGCAAGGGGGACCATGTTGTTCATGTAAAAGAAGTAAGTTGTCCTTGAACTATCCGTAATTCCAGTTTGATATCCTTGAATTGCATTGCCTGCTGTGGCATCATCAAAGACTATACTAGTTTCAGACGTCTATACTTTTTGAGAAAATTCATAAATTTGCAACCTTAATTCTTTTCCCGTTAGTCAAAGTGCATGAATAGAGTAAGAGAATAAGAATTAGGATAAGAAACAAGTCTTAACCTTTCCATGAAATCTGGAACATAGGATTTGACTACCAAATCCAAACAAATAAAAAATTAATAATAACAGCCTTGCTAATAGACACACTAACTAACGGCAAGACATGAAACTAAATACATTTCCAACTCCCCCTCTCAAGTTAAGGAATAAATGTTCACTCATTCCTAACTTCCATAACATGGACTCAAAACCTGATTTTTGAAGTTTCTTTGTGGGAGCATCAGCTTTTTGTGGTCTTGAAGGAATATAGGTCAGGTTAATGTCACCATCTTTGAGTTCTGACTTTACGAAGTGTCGATCAATTTTCACATGCTTCATTTAATCATGTGAATATTATTCACAATGCTGATGGCATATTTGCTATCACTTTAGAATTGAGTTGGAGTAGAATATTCCTCTTTCAAACATCCATCAAGCTCTTTAACTGAATAACCTCATAGCCCCTAGGAAATTCAGCCCCCGCACTACTTATTGCTACTGCAAATTGCTTTTTGCTTCTCCAAGTGGCTAGATTTCCCCAATCTTTTGTGTAATACATAGTCATGCACTTGCTATCTCCTACCCAATTGGCATCTGCATAATCTTCAATACTCCTTAATTCATTCTTCTTAAGCATCGGTCCCATGCTTGGAGACCTTTTAAGTATTTCACTGTGTGATTCACAGCATCTAAGTGTTTCTTTGTAGGAGACTGCATAACTTGACTAACGAGACTTATTGCATGTGCAATGTCTAGTCTAATCATGGACAAATAAATCTACCTACCAACCAATCGTTAATACTATTCTCTATCCACCAAAAGATCACCTTTGTCACCTTTAGATTTCCAAATGTACTGAATTGGGGTTGTAACCTGTTTGCAACCTAACTTACCAGTTTTCTTTGGCAAATCCACCATGTATTTTTGTCAAGAAATGAAAGTACCTCTTTTACTCACCACTTCAATCTTAGTGAAGTATCTATGTTTCCCAACATTTTAATTTCAAACTCAGTCTTGATTGCTTTCTTTAGGAATGCATTTTCAAACTCATTGTCCTCTATGGTGATAAATAATATCGTCAACATACGCAATCAAAATTGATTTTTTCCCTTCTTCATTCTCCTTTATGATTAAAACACAATCACTTTTACTTGATTGTATCAAAAGCTTACGAGAGTTTTGCTAAAATGTTTGAACCATGCCCTCAACGATTATTTTAACCTATTGATAAGGTTTACACTATACCATTAATCTAAAAGCTTAAACTTGTATATTTAGTGTGAGCTTTATATTTATTACTTAACACCCCCACACTTATAGGTTAAGACTTCAACTAAATTCTATCAAGTGGATAACTTAATTAAATGGGTGTGAAATGATAACTTGGGGGTTTGAACTCATGATCTCTTAGCTCTAACATCATGATAAAGTTAGCACCACAACCATCTAATGTAAAAGTTTAATCTCATAAATTTGGTATGGGCTTTATGTATGATACTTGACATCAATGAAGGGACCTTTTTAGTTTGACAAACCTTTCCTTGCATTTCTTGTGACTCAAACCTAGTTGGCTCCTTTATAGATCTCTATTTAAAGTTCTTTATTGAGAAATGCATTCTTTACAGATGTAAAGGCCAATCTAAATCCATGGCTAGAGCTAGTGGAACCTATGCTAATTTGACTTTGCCATTGGTGCAAAGGTCTCTTTAGGAATGATTCCTTATGGGTTTTTGTATATCCTTATGCCACTGGACATGCTTTGAAACTTTCTGCACTTCTGTTTAGTTTGTTCTTTACCATAAAAACCCACTTGCTGCCTACAGTTTCTTTTTCTTTTTCTTTTTTTTTTTCCTTTGATTAATTCAACCAAGTCACATATTTCATTCTTAGATAATGCATTTATCTCAATTACAACCTCTCTCTACTTTGGTTTGCCCATTGCTTTATCCATATTTCTTGGAATCATAGCCCTATCAACTTGCATTAATGCTGCAAACTGAGGTGATAAGTGCTCATAAACCATATAATCATAAATAGGATATTTGGTTCAAGATCTTTTAACTTTCTGAAGTGCTATTGGGAACTCGGCCTCATTTAATTTTTGTACAATCTCATGTGCACCCAACTTTCCATTACTTGATACTGGTGCTAACATGTTTCTTATCAGAATTTTCATTCTCCATCTCTAAATTCGACATTTTCCATACTTTAGTCTTATGATTTTTTAAATATACTAACATCTCTAGCGTTGATGGGTTTTCTTTCCTCATTATTATTATTATTATTTGGAACAGTATTAGGACAAATATGTGGTTCTGGTGTTGGTGTTGCATTTGAAATTGTGGGACATTTTGTTAGCATAGAACAGGATCCAATGACTGTAAATCAATTGATGTCTTACGTGGACATATTTGATTGAAAAGAAGAATCGCCTCTCAACAAAAGATACAAAGAATTTTCTTAATGGAGGATGGTGGCATTTATATCCTCGTTGACTTAGAAAATAGCCCATAAATAAACACCTGTGACTGTGAGCTATCATTTTTAACTTACTTTGGTTAAGAGGCGTAGGCATACATAATATGTCTAAACACTCTTGGTGGAGGAGAGTGAAATAGTTAAACATTAGGCGTGAGACTCAAAGGAGTGCGAAATTTAAGAGGCTTGGGGAGGAGGCAATGATCAGGAGAGCTTCTTCCCAATAGGAGTTAGGAATGGTTTTATAGAACATAATAGATTGAGCAACCTTTAATAATTGACTGTTTTTCCTTTTTGCAGCTTCATTTTGTAATGGAGTGTAGGCATATGAACTTTGATTAAGTATTCCCTAATTAACTAAGTAGTTTGTAAATTCATTTGAAAAATATTCCCCTTGTTGTTCGTTCTCAAGATCTTGATAGAAGTTTGAAACATATTTTTTAATAATTTGTTGTATATTTTGAATATCTCATAAGCTTTAAACTTTTCTTTCAAAAGATATACCCAACAAACTTCGGTATGATCATCAATAGATGAGATAAACCAATTTGTTCAAAACATTTTGGTGCCTTTAGAGGGACGTTGGATGTCACTATGAGTTACATGGAACGATTTGGACATAGTGTATGGACATATTAGGTAGGTGATTCTTGGGAGCTTGACCATAGTACAAGATTTACAATGAAGAGAATTTTCCACATCATTATTCACTAGAGTTTGATACATTTTCCTTAGATACAAGCAATTTGAATGGCCTATTCTCATATGCCATAACCTAATTTTGGATTTAGAAGTTTTTAGTAAAAAACATGTCATTGGATTCAGAAGGAACCAATGAAAATGACCCAGGTTAGAATCTTTTTGGCAAGATCCATCTTTTGGAGGTCTAGTATACAGCCCATTTCCTTACTTAGCACTAACAATCATTGTCCCTGAAGCAAGGTCTTGAAATTTACATGATTGAGGAAAAAATATTACTATACAATTCATGTCCTTGTTTGATAACAGATGACAAAATGTATTTTTAACTTAGGTACATAAAGAGTAGAGTTTAATATCAAGTTTCTCTTCTCCCTTGGCAAGAGCAATATTAGGATAAGCTTAACTAATTTCTAGTTTCTTCTTTACAAATGGTAGTTGTTTTCAAAAGTATTCAATTTTGTCACTTGGTCAAATGCGTGAGAAAATTTACCTTTATGGGCTATGGCTACTGTTTGGTTTTGAGATTTCGACTCTTCGGGTGTTGGTTTAACACTACTCAGCTTTCTTTTGTTAAGAAGTTAATGAAATACTTCCATTTGCTCCTGGGATATGCTTATACCTGAAAATTTCTCAGATTCTTCAGCAACTTGTGACAGCAGTGGCACCACATCTTGTCCTTTAAAGAATTTGCCTCTCTCATCTGGTTGCTAGAGCAGAAGTTTGAGTGCCTTGCTTGACATTGGCAGCATTTGCATTCATCATAACTTTTGACCATCCTCCCTTCAAACTTCAGCAAATGCTTCTCTTGGGGGCGGGAAAAGTCTTCTTTTATATTAAAAAAAAAAAAGAAAAAAACTACTTTTCCCCTTACTTCATCTACTTCAGGGTTCAATCCTTGTAGAAAATCCGTATTCTATCCTTTTCAATCATCTTTGCTCCAATTGACGTCATAGAATAATCCATTTCTTTTCACAACTCCATTAGAGTGTTGCATTATTTTGTGACATTGGAGTTCTGTTGATTGATGACATGAATTTCAATTGAATCTCTCAAAACATTATGATGTAAAATCCACATCAGAGAATATTTCTTGTACTGCATTCCAAATGTCTTTTTCAGTCCTTTAAAACAGGTGTATGTATGTCCCCTTGTAGGCTCCATTGAGTTCAACAACCCAGCCATAACAGCTTCCCACTTTGAGTAATGATTTGAAGTGGTTCAGTGTACCGTGGTAGTTCCAGTTAGATGGCCTAGTTTCTCTCTTCCTCTGATGAAAAATTTGATAGATTGGAATAATTCTTTAAAATTTATCACATTCAATTTATGCTGAGTGATTTGTGGAGAGTGTTCTCCTAATTGTTTGATTTGAGCCACCTATGGTTTGGTCTGTGTGTGTTGTGGCTCCATAGACCAAACACCACCTTATTTCTCCCACATATACTACTCAATGGAGTCTTGTCCAAGGAGTTGCTCATATCTTGATGTGGTCAAATTCTTCCAGAGATGTAGGTTGAGCAAAAGCTCTGATACCATGAGCCAATTATGAATCAGGAAGCTTAGTTATATTCATCTCAAAGTACATAAATAGAGCAAGCGTTCAGGATCCTAGTATAAGAAACAATCTTATCCCTTCCGTGGAATCTAGAACATACTGGATATGAACTAAGCTGCCAGATACAAATTAATAATGAACCTAATCAAATAATAACAGGCATGTTAAATGACAACCAACTAACAGCCAGCATGATGCAAATAATTTTTCCCACACTACTTAGTATTGGAAGTTGTTGGTACTCAAAACTATTATCAATTAGAGCCTGCATTTTTTCCTACTTCAAAGTAAGCTACCATCTGATATTATTTGCGTTTATAAGGTCATTTGCGACATACCGAGACTCTCTCCTCAGTTTCCACTTCCTCAAGCATATGTTGATATCATCTTCTAACTTTAATTAAAGGTAAGGTTTATCTAATGCATAATGGGAACTTGGCAGGTTCCATTCAGCCGATCATCCTTGAATCACCATGACATTTTTATACTAGACACCGCTTCAAAAATTTTCCTTTTCTGTGGCTGTAACTCTAGCACACAGGAAAGAGCTAAAGGCTTGGAAGTTGTCCACTATATCAAAGAGAACAAGCATAATGGAAGTTGTGAGGTCGCAACTGTTGGTTAGATCTCTCTCTCTCTACACACAGAGATGTACAAACCCATGCATGCACGTTTCTCTCCCTCCCAAACTTTATGCATAAATATAAGCAAATCCAAAACTTCATTTGTCTGTTAATTGCTGCAGAGGATGGGAAATTTGTCGGTGATGCTGATGTTGGAGAATTCTGGAGCTTCTTTGGTGGCTATGCTCCTATACCTAGGGACTCACCTTCTGCTTTTCTGAGTCAGGATCCTCTTCAATCTGTTAAACTACTCAGGTTGACCATTGCAATGTTTCTGAAAACTGTGCTGGAATAGATAGATTGGTAATCCTTATAATATGCTATGGATAACTGTGCAAGTTTATATGATGATGGCAATTAGAACTAGGATGATCCTTGCTTCAAGCACAAGCTATTGGTAAGATACTACTCATGGGTTTGCATTACAGAAAATCTGATAAGATGATATACAAGCTATGGATAACTGTGCAAGTTTATATGATGATAGCAATTAGAACTGGGATGATCCTTGCTTCAAGTACAAGCTATTGGTAAGATAATACTCATGGGATTGCATTACCGCAAATCCGATAAGCTGATATAGAAAGGAGGATCTGTCCTTTGATGATCATAGTTCCCTGTCATGATCTATGGATATTCCAACAAGAGAGTTTGCCTAGTGGAGGTTAGGATAAACTGCAATGTTGCCTCTTAAAAAAATACATTGAAGTACCAAATAAGCATTTATTGACAGATAATGAATAATGACATTGTTTTTGGTAAAATCTTTGATAAAATGCATTGTGAGAAAGTTCCTGATTCTTTTGGCATAAAATCCAAACTGTATGCTTACTAGTTTCTGAACAGGATAACATCTCAGGGATTACTCTATGAATGTGAGAAGGATCTACTGAGCAGAGAAATGCTCCACACGGATAAGTGCTATGTGTTGGACTGCAATAACGAGATTTTTGTTTGGATGGGAAGAAGTACCACAATCACCGAGCGGAAGACATCCATATCAGCTACAGAAGTAAGTCATTAATTTTGACAGTGCTCCATCCTCCTTTCTGCGAATTATAACAGAAGACATCCATATCAGCAACAGAAGTAAGTCATTAGGTTTGACAATGCTGCATGCTCCTTTCTGCGTATTATAACAGAAGACATCCATATCAGCTACAGAAGTAAGTCATTAGGTTTAACAATGCTCCATGCACCTTTCTGCATATTATAACCAACTTGAACACCTTCTTATGGCCCAAATGAGTAGGACAGAGATTAAGATTGGCCTCTTCAAATTAGTTGTAAATATCTTGGTGTGAATCCATGGAAATATAGGTTTTCAGGTGCTGACTGGATTTAAATTTCTAATTTTTTGTCTTAGACTGGGCAATTCAATCACTTGTCCTAATTCATTCACAAAGTTGCTTCTATAACTTTTTACAGACCTCTTTGATGTGTTATGTAGAGTCTCTCTCTCTCTCTCTCTCTCTCTATATATATATATATATATATGTTCTGTGTGTGTGTGTATGTATAGATAGATAGATAGATAGATACTCAATAGGAGGCAGCCTACAGTGCACATGTTTTAATTAATTAAAGCAACATAGAGTGGCTAATGCATCTAGCAAATCATATTTTCTACATGAAAGAATAAGAGTTAGTTTCAGTTCATATGAACAACATCCTTTAGAGACTTTCACATTATTTTCTCCCATAAATCATTCCTGACCTTATTCATTTCCACAGGAATTTCTCAGAAATGAGGGCAGGTCAATGGACACCCGTGTTACTTTCTTAACAGAAGGTACTGAGACTGCCACATTCAGGTTGCACTTCAGAAACTGGCCAGAGAAACAAGAAGTGAAGCTGTATGAAGAAGGACGGGGGAAAGTAGCAGGTTTAATTATATTAGAATCATGTGATATGATTACTTTTTTACTTAGTTTAACGAGAAATTGGATTTTTTTTTTTTTTAATTTAAATCTTTTCTAATCAGCTATGTTCAAGCAAAATGGGTATGATGTGAAGGAGCTTCCTGACGATGACTATGATCCAGTTATAAATTGCAGAGGGATACTGAAAGTAATTCCTTGATGAAAAAGCCTGACACTAAAAGCAAAATCTGGACAAAGAACTAATATATCTTTTGATGAAATGGTCTTTTCTATGATAGGTTTGGCGTGTAGATGGTGGTCAAATCATCCTCCCTCTAGCTTCTGAGCAATCCAAGCTTTACAGTGGAGATTGCTATATTGTGCAGTACACATATCCTGGAATGGAAAGGGATGAGATTATAATTTATGCATGGTTTGGGAGTGCTAGTTTAATGGTCAGCAGGGCGTGTCCTCACTGATTGCTTTCATGTTATTGTAACATTTATTTAGTTTTTTAAAACCATATTGGATCATATTATTAATGTCCCAATCTCAACTTCTTGTTTACTTGCAGGAAGATAGAGTTGATGCCATTACTCATATGACTAGTATTGCAGATTCACTCAAGGGCAGTCCAGTTTTAGTAAGTATTCATTTTCATATTTACATGCAAAATATCTTTCTGCATTATTTGAGTTATCATCCCAAAGACTGTATGTCGCTCGCAAACAAATTCAGGGTGAACTTTAAAATGTCATCTGATATCTGTTAATAGGATTTGAACATGTGTTGATCATCTAAAGATTTTGGGTGTACCTCTCCAATGTAATTTTATGCCAGAAGTCACTCTTGAAACCTATCTTTGAATATAAGAGATTTATCTTAGTGCCATCATCTAATTTTATTATTTGTGGTGGTTCACTATTGAATGACCACTATATTAAAAGGATAGCAACAATGTTGGAGGAAATGGGAAAAATTATGTTTTCACATTTTGGCTTGCCATGTATATTCTCCTCCAATTCCTTCTCCATTTCTTCATCTCAATCTATTAGATTGTCTTTCCTCTCTCTTTTTTTTATTTTTATTTGGTATATATCTTTCCTCTTTTATTCTCTTTGATTATTTCCCTTTGTCCATTCAATTAAACTACCACCAATCATGAGAATAATAACAGAATTAACTTTAACTAGTGCGCCATAGCTCAAATGCTTACATGCCATTAGCTCAATCTATTACTTTCTATCTACAAGTTTCTTTTGTTAAATCAGATGACATAAGCAACTTGTATAGAAACCAACGTCGTCAAACCTGGGTCGGAAAGTTAACTCGGGAGTGAGAAGGGGTTAAAGATCTAGAGAGTCAATTAGGGTTAAATCGGGATCAATAAAATTATTATAATATAATTCATATTTATTTATAAAAAATAAAAATTCTTACATTCTTGATAAATTAAAGTTGAGAGCTTTTACAATTTATTTTTTGCTTTTCTTTGATTTACATTTATTCTTTTAGTAAATTGGTATATTTTCTAAAAAATACAAATGAAAATAATATATTTTAACCCGGAAAAACCTGATGAGTTCTTATAAGAATCGAGTTGAGCCCGTTGGGTCAATTGGAATTGGATAAAACCGGGGTCAGTATCAATAAGGATTAAAGGGGTGACTTGGATTAATTGTATGGAATGTTCTGGTCGAATTGGGTTGAATCGGGTAGGTCAATCCGGGTATGGTAACATTAATGGAAACTTAAGCTGGTAGAAATAGGTGTCATTTTACTTAAAATATTTAATGCTCTCCCTCATGTGTGAGTTGAAAGATTGACCAAGGCTAGTCAACTGAAATTGTATGGAATGTTCAGGTCGAATTGGGTTGAATCGGGTAGGTCAATCCGGGTTTGGCAACACTAATAGAAACTTAAGCTGGTAGAAATAGGTGTCATTTTACTTAAAATATTTAATGCTCTCCCTCATGTATGGAATGTTCAGGTCGAATTGGGTTGAATCGGGTAGGTCAATTTGGGTTTGGCAACACTAATAGAAACTTAAGCTGGTAGAAATAGGTGTCATTTTACTTAAAATATTTAATGCTCTCCCTCATGTGTGAGTTGAAAGATCGACCAAGGCTAGTCAGCTAAAATTGTGAGAATGCAAAGCCAAAGATAATGCATGACCTCAAACTTGAGTTCTCCATCAATGATGCTATACTAAATTGAAAACCATCTAAAAGTTTAAGCTACTAGATATATGTGCAGCTGTACTTATTATCTATATGTGACATAAGTTGAAAAAGGGTTGGACCTCAAAATTTGAAGTTATCTCATTACCATGATCATGCTTTACATTATAAATCCAAATGGGAGAGTTCCAGGTGTCTTTTCATTTTTGTTAATGTGGTACAAATGTTGCCTTGTCATGTTTTGAGGAGCAACAAAAGAAGAATATAAGTTCTTTTTCTCCCCCTTTTGCTTTTTACTTTTGCCTTTTATTTTTAGACATTCAATTCCATGTTTTTAGTACAGTTTTTTACCTTAATCAATAGAGAAAGTTTCTTTGCTCTTCCAAAGCAGATTTTTCTGCCACAGGTTTCAGCTTGTGAAATCACTTGGTGCTTTTTTTAGATATTTCGTTACTGAGCTTACACCACATACAATATTGCAGGCACAAATTTTTCAGGGAAAAGAACCAGATCAATTTCTTTCAATCTTCCAGACACTAATTTTTCTCAAGGTCAGTATATCCTTTCTCGCCTTCTTCATTGGAGAACAAATGCTTATATATTGTTGGGCATTTTTAACTAGGGTGGTCAAAATCCAAGGTATAAGAAGTACGTTACTGAAAATGGTGTTCAAGATGAGACATATGACCATAAAAAGATTGCATTATTTCGAATCCAAGGAAGAAGCACAAGAAACATGCAGGCTGTCCAAGTTGATGAGGCAAGTTGAGATTTGAGTTTTCAAGTACTGCGAGTGGTGTTCTCAATCTAGTGTACATGGCAACAGATTCCTTCCTAGAAACAACAAAGAAATACTAATTTGTAGTAGAACTAGATGAATGCTCTTATCACGTGACACTCAATATGAATATTGCAGTTGCTCTTAAAAGACATATGGAGAAAATTCACATAGAAAAAGTAGCAAATACTATGACTTATATATGAAAAACCGTTATTTCTAATGAAACCTTTTTTTAAGTTTAGTACTAAAACCAGTTGATCTAAAGTTTAAGCTAGTAAGATTTGGTGTGGTTTTATATTAATTTGCTAACACTTCTCGCTTGTGAGTTGAAGCTTTTGATTAGAGCTTATCAAGCATACTGCATTTGAAAATGAGTGAAATGAGTGTCCAAGGTTTGAACTTAAGGAGTTTTGCAATTGTGCTTGTTTAGATTGAGATATAGGAAGTTTTGTTTATGCACTATTTTTGATCTTACAATAGTGACTTTGTCAATAAAAAGGTTCAAACTTAGAATCTCCTGCTCTGATATTATGCTAAGTATAGCAGCATAAGCAACTAATATAAAAGTTTAAGCTTATTAAATTTGGTATTATTAATGTAAGATACATCAATAATTTTGTAAAACTATGTGGAGAAATTCTATATATGCAAATTCTTTTGCTAAGGCATGTAAAGATAATTCCTTGTAACTTTCATAATTGGCAGTACTATTTATTTTTTGCACTTACCCAAGAAAATACCGACTTTTTTTGTAACATGAAATCATGTGTGTCCTATTTCCATTTCAAGATGACAATTGGATTTTCTTTTTCTGTCAAATTATGTATGTTCTATTGCCACTATTCCTGATATTATAATTAAGAATCATCAAATGTCATATTTAAATGTGAGTACATCTTCTCTATTCTAGACTTATACAAGTGATGGCATTTGGATTTGACCTTGTTTAGTCAAAGTTTCTTTCTATTTTGTGGTTTGAGATTGAACATCCAAAGTCCCAATGCCAAGCTTGCTTTTGGTACTTTGGAGAAACAAATCTCGATCAAACATATATTTGCCCAATAAGATCTGCTCATGGGTTAACAATCAACATTGTGGAACTGCTGCAGGTTTCAGCATCCCTGAACTCGTCTTACTGTTTCATTCTTCAAACTGGTACATCAGTCTTCACTTGGATTGGAAATCTCTCTTCAATTAGAGACCATGAACTTCTTGACAGAATGCTTGAACTCATAAATGTATGTGATTCTCTTTCTGTGAATAAGTGGGTTTTCCACTTAATGGGCATCAATATTTCGAATTCGTTTTTGTTATAATTGTTATTAAACTTGATAAGGCTTTCCTTTCATGATAAAAAATATCATTTTTGTTTCCAGAGATTCTCTTTAGTCTTTACATTCTGTTCTTTGCAGCCAACATGGCAACATGTATCTCTAAGGGAAGGGAGTGAGCCAGAGGTTTTCTGGGAAGCACTTGGAGGGAAAACAGAATATTCCAAGGAGAAAAGGACAGAACAATACACGGAAGACCCACACCTATTTTCCTTGTCCATCAGCAGGGGTACACAATTATTTTCTTTGTCCTATCAATAGCACCATGGCTCTGGTTTATTTGGTACTACAGGCTCTACATGGCTAATGATAGTTTTGGTTCTTTGCTCCTTATCTGCATCCCCGTTCAGGCGATCTTAAGGTACGTTACCAATTTTGATCTTACATTACATAAATCTTATATTTAGAGTTTGGTGAGATTCATTGTTTTTTTCCCTCCCATCACTAAAAGAAATTGTCATTCCTGGGAGTTCTCTGTAAGCATGTTTTTTGTTCCTTTTGCAATCAAGGAAGACTTTCTTGGTTTTATAAATGTTCTTTGCAAGCTCAAATCATTTCCTGGACATAAATGAATTTATCAAGTATATATGTGATTTAAATTCTTCACCAGTATCACAAACGAAATGGAGGTGATTCAAACTTGCTAGGGTCCTGAGTTTTGGTACATTTGAGTTACAATTGCATGATGTCTCTTGTGAGCTGCAAAAAATGCCTTTGCATGATATTACTACTTGAAAAGCTCTTCTGTATTAACTATTTTTCTTACTACTTAGATGGCTTGTCCTCTCTGACTAATATTGGATCAGTCATTTGGAGTATCTTGTTCTCATGTTATTTATGCAAAGATGTATCTCTTTCTATAAACAGATTGTTATGTGTTCACTATTGGAGGCCATTCAATATGCCATTCAGTGATCCTATCCATTGTAAATTCAGGTGAAAGAGATATACAACTATACACAAGGAGATCTGACTACGGAGGATGTTCTCATACTGGACTGCCAAAAAGAACTATATGTTTGGGTTGGACACCACTCCAATATTACATCGAAGGAAGAAGCTTTCACTTTTGGCCGGGTAAAATCTCCATTTGCTCCTTATTTTTTCGATGATGACAGATATATGGCATTATTCCCCCTAAACTATCATGTTGGACTCATATCATGTTAGTAGACATTCAACTTTGGACAAAGACCATGACAATGGAGAAAGCAGAAGTGATGGTTCAAAATTTATCAAGAAATTCATCTTACATGGTGTGTCATGTCCATTATCTTTTGTATTTATCTTAGCAGCATTTACTTCAAATTGGCAGAAATTCATTGAGATGGACGTTTTGGCTGAAGGACATTCTTTGCAGACACCAATACATGTTATAACAGAAGGGAATGAACCTCCGTTTTTCACTTGTTTCTTTTCATGGGATCCATCAAAAGCAAATGTTAGTATATCATCTCACGTCCTTTATATGCTTTTTTTCCCTTTTCCTTCTCCCTCTACTTTGCATTTTTCCCATATCTATCCTTGCATATTGTCTGTCTTATAATATATAACATATGTTCCAAACTGGAATCCTGGGATTAACTGGAAGATCCTCCTGATTATAATGAACAAGAGCACTTCCAAGTGGTCTCTTGTGTATGGAGAGTGCATATGCCAACAATCTTTACCCACTTTGAATTTAAAACCCCATAGACATGTATAATCCAATGTTGTAAAGTACTTTGAAATTTTGTTTGTGATATTGCCACTTGCTTTTGATAGCTACATGGAAACTCCTTTGAACGAAAACTTGCTGCTTTGAAGGGAAGAACACAACACCTGCAGGTAAGTGAATCTCATAGCTCACGCTATTTTCCTGCAAACCTGGATATTGTCTCTCTTTCAGTGCTTTGTCTGGAATGAGTAGGCAGTTTGCAAATTATGCTCACAAATGCGGAACGAAGCCTTCTATAAAATAAAGGATAAAACTTGCTGAACCTACAGTCCTTCAGGATTTTCTTCTCTAGCTGGGAAAGTGCATGGGCTCTTAACGCAAGAAATCTTGGCTCTGCTCCATATGATATAGGAAATAAATGCTCGATGCTTTTTGCCATGCATTAATATTCCTTTTTTCTTTTTTTTTAACTATTTTTGCTTGCAACTATCAATCTACAAATTACTGTTACCATAGCATGTACACAAATGGTGTGTGCCAGTTTAGCGATATAGTGATGCTTATGTTCAGCAATCTCATTTGTTGGGTTGTATAATAAAGGGGAGTTGAATGTTGTTGTCACCAATGAATTTAGTTAAGATGTTGATAGATCCACCACCTTTTCCTCCACCACCACGGTGGAACACTTTAATATGAGCATAAAAGTAATTTTCAACTAGAGATTTATAATGTAAAATTGGACAATCATATACGCATTATGAAATCTGAGAATAACAAATATAATCATCAGCGAAAAGTGTTTAATAATGAAACCTTAAGTTTGATCTAGTTAGCTATTGCCATACATCAAAATGTATAACATTTAGAGTGTTTGGTGAGACAAATGTGTAAATGGGAGACGGGTAAACTCTCAACATTGTAGGCTTAATAGGGATCAGTGAACTATGGAGACGATGACTTGAATACTATGACTTTGAGTGAATTTATTGACGATCTTACCTAGTCTTTTGTTGAAGAATGATCTTACCCGCCATCCAACCCTTACAAAAAAAGGTGAATTGTCAGAAATAACAGTATAGTTGTTATTATGACAAGGTCTTATGACTGACAAAAGGTTATATGTGAGAGATGGAATGTCCAGGACATTGTTTAAGTGCAAGGAATTACGATTGATGTAGATGTTGAAATTTCTTATGTGAGATATGGATATGGATGCACCTTTACATGCTATTACATGATTACAACCAATATATGAGGTCAAATTAGTAAATGTACCCAAATCTTGGATATGTAGTATGTGGTAACAAAGTTAGGATATTAGAGAAGTTCGTGATGTTCCCTAATAGAGAGAGAGGGAAAAAAAAAAAACATTTGGGCCACATCCACATAAGTTTCATTGAACCTATGACAGCATCGAAGGGCCGAGTAGCCAGGTTAGTTTCATAGCTGCATGGTGAGCCATGAAGGTATATGGGATCTAGAGAGTGGGTTGAGTGGATCATCAATGAATGGAGGGTTGGTGGGGAGTGTGGGGGGTGGGGGTGG
>JAMXBB010000005.1:2422566-2477180 GCA_024138015.1 Lumnitzera littorea | reverse complement strand
GGGTGGGAGTGGGGGTGGTGGGGTGGGTGGGTGTGTTGGGCATGCAGGAAAGTAGTGAACCTCTGATGTTGATGTTGGGATGTGTGTTTATCTAAGTTGGAGGAATGATTATGGCCCTTGGCTCTTGGTCAAACCTTGACCATGGTCCCAGCCTCAAGGAGCAGATTGTGCAGTTTGGATGTTAAGTGCAGTTAGAGAAGAGGCAAAGTATCCTCCTCATCATGGTGTTTGATCCATTGTTACTAGCTAACGAGTTCGGCATGTAATTGCTCAAATGTAACAACAATAAGTGTGTGGGAGGCATAGTGACAAGGGCATCATGGTCTGGGGTAAGCCATCAAATGCATGAATGATTGATTGCAAGCTGTGTAGCAATGGATTACAGCTTATGAAGCCAATGAAGGTATTCTGTCATGGAGTTGATTTTAATTTGAGTGCAAGTAGCCTCTGTTTGAGTTCAACTTCTGGGCAATGGAATTCTTAAGGAAGCATTTCGGAGCGATGTCCAAATATCATAAGCATCAAGGATGTCATAAACCTCCAGTAAGATTTCATTAGAGATTGTAGTAAGAAGCAAAGTGTGAACAGCATGATCTCTATAAGGAAGGAGGTTACAGAGTGGTATGACGGTGGTGTAATTAACATATTGATATAAATCTATGGATATAGGAATATCAATGAGTGTTAACTACAATTGGTAGTTGTTAGTCGATAGATTGATTGTAACATTGCTAGAAACACTGTTAAGAGGCAGATTTGGTATATTAGACATGGTGGAGACTGGGAAGTGGATTCACAGGTTCGAAATGGGAGTGGAAAGCTGAGATGGTGATGGAGATAGTCTCAATTTGAGGATGGGTTAGATAGAGTCTGGTGGGGTGTTGAGAAGCCAGTAGAAGACAGTAAGTGGGTTAGGATTTTTGAAAATCAAGTGGAGAGTGGCTGTACATTCATGGGAATAATGCTATGGTGGGTAGCTTTGGTTTTTGAAAGGTGAGTAGATGGTATTGGTTCGGTCATGTGGATACTGCATTAATGGGTAGCTGGGTTGGCTGAGGTGTGAGTGGTGGGGTGTGAGTGGAGAGTGGTGGTGGGTTCATGGGGTTGCTGCTATAGTGCGTGGCTGGGGTTAATGGAGCGGGTAGTGCGGTGCGTGAGACAGTTGAAGGGGTGGCAGCTGTTGTGGTGGATGGGGTTGGTTCTGAGTGGGAAGATGGTTGCTGCTTGGTTTAGGATAGGTTGATGATGGTCGGTTGGGTTAGGTTTGTGTCTAGTGGTTATGGTGTTATCATCAGTTCAATGGTGGTCATGGTGGTTGTGACTGTGACTTTGCTAGTCATGGGCAAGGTGGCAGCTGACGTAGTTTGTTAGGATTTGTTTGTTTGTTTGTTTTGATTTCTCCAATTTTCAGCTTTGGCAAAGCGTACAAATGTATTTATCACAAATATGAGCTTTATTGTGATTAATCATGTAGAGAATAGATATAAGTGACCATAGTCAATATGCAAATGCAAGTAATAAAGATGAGAGTTATGAGGTTTAGACAAATACACTAATAAAGCTGAGAGTTATGGAGTGATGTCTTACTTAACTTTAATCGATGTTTAGGACGGTTTTATGTCATTATATCTTTTTATTGTCAGGCACCTGTTAGAAACTCATGGAAAACACACTCAAGAGCAGGAACTCCTGATAGTTTAAGAGGCACTTCAGTTAATTCACATGAAAGTGGAAGAAGTGCATCACCATCTACATGGGTCCGTGGATCAAATAACTATGATTCAGACAATCAGCTTGGCTCCAGCCCATCGCTTGTTAAGAAGCTCTTTTCTGGTTCTCCTCAAAATGGAAGTTCAGGTAATTATCAATTTCAATATCCTTGTTGAGGAGGATCAAGAGCTAAATGAGACTATTAGGATATGGAACTGGTCGATATGCTTTAGTTAACTTTTGCTTATGAGCACACTTACAGGAATCCATCCTACAATAATGAGAAGAAGCTTTTGTGCCCATGAATGTTGGCTTAATGCCCACAAAATGCATTCCAGTTACCTGGGCTTTAAACATGGTGCCCTATTAAAATGCTGTGAATGGGAGGTGTATTTCCACTCATTATTAAGTATGAGTTATGTATTTCCACTCTTCTACCCGTTTTTAGAGTGAAGCAATTTCTTTATAATTGCCGAGTTTAGCTCCACAATTAACTGATATTAAATTTAAGCCTGTAGATTTCGTTTGCTTTATAATTATTACTAAGTAATGATGTTTGTCTACATTGGCTGTTTGGGATATGATTATCCTTATTTGCAGATTCTCCTGCACAAATGTTATCAACATCTCCTGATAATGTCAATGTCCCTCATGGTAATGGAGCTGAAGCTTACAAGCACCTGCCAATATATTCATTTGAACGATTGAAAGTTACATCTGAGGACCCCGTGACAGATATAGACGTAACAAAAAGAGAGGTAATTTCTCCTGTATTCTCACGATAGCATCTGCTATGGCTTGCTATGCTCAATGACAATGGCATGACAGGCCTTCCATATGAACTGTTATGATCTCAATACATTTTAAACTGTCCTTGAATCATAAGCTATCTTCTCTAGCTCCTCTTTGATCTTATCTTTCTTGGAGGAGGATTTTTGCAGAGAACTCAAAGATGCTCCCTGCTCTAGCTAGAAGCTGAAAACCCATCTGATTCTTATTGCTTTTCAGGCATATTTATCTGAAGAAGAGTTTGAAGAGAGATTTAAGATGACGAAACATGCCTTCTACCAGCTTCCAAAGTGGAGACAAAGCAGACTAAAGATGTCTGTCAACCTCTTTTAGTAAGTAACCGCTAATTTTCTTAACTATTTCAGATACATAGGCTTGTGAAAGGGACAACGATTTCATTTAGTTCTTTTCAGGAACCTACATGTTTGTGAACTAGTCTCTTGCATAGAATTTTATCGATCCAATGTAGAATCGAGGGACTTTTGTTGCTTTCTTAAATTTTTTTTATCAAGTATGGCATAATATTGAGGTTGACTGATCGATACCAAGTTTTTGTTCTTGTCCGAACTACTCTAGAAAAGGAGAATAGTCAAGTTTACTACATTACATATCCTAATCATCTTGGATAAATACTCTTTGTCCATTGGATTACAACTAATCATGAATTTTACTTAATTATGCGATTTTTCATGGTATCACAAATAAAAGCTAGGATAAAAACGCCATAAAAATTTCAATCGAAACCCTTAGGAAATTTTCTTTCTTTCCTAATCGTTGAGTGATCACATCTTCTCTATTTTCATTCAATTATCCCCAACTCCAACCCCCTCTCTACTCATATCTGGCAATCCTCATTTGCATTGTGACAAACAGTCAACCGCCTAATATTGTAGCCCTACGTAACCCTTTTAACTAATGGACTTTGACTAGTAACCTACGTACGCCAATGGCTTTAACGAGTTGTAACCTGTCGTAACCCACTACTCTCATCATTAACCCTAATGACGTGCCATCAGATAGATGCTTCTGAGCTTCCCCACCATATGTCCCAATAACCATCCATACCAACCTTATGTCCCTCTTAATCCACTGTAGTACCACCAGCCAACCACTCATCCACTCATCCATACTTCTTTTTGCCCAATGCTAATCCCATGCCTCTTTTGACCAACTGTATTCCTCCGCCTCATATCCCTTCTAAACCGATCCTTCAGCCCGGTATCCCACCCATAAAGGTTGCAAGTGTCATCACCATTAAATTATTAGTTAATAACTATCGAATTTGGTTCTTCCTCATGACCTCATTTCTCATTACGAGGGATATCTTCTATCATCATGCTAATGATACCATCCTGGACCTGCCCTGCGAAGCCATTCTTACCCCTAGAAGTGTTCCCTTTCCCAACCCGACTTATGCAAATGGTCCCTGTATCAATTACATGGTTAGAGCATCATTAATCGTTTTAATCTCCACAAACATTTTAATGGAGATTCGTGATAACTTAGCAACATATGGTATACGAAACGCCCTACTCTTCCTTGAAAATGTCGCCCTATCTCCGCTCATACTGCACTTTAACTCACAAACTACATCCTTTGCTTCACTAGACTAGGCTGTGGTCTAGGTAAATTTAGAGTTAGGGAGCGCGTTCGTTTGTCCAACTCAGATCCATGCTCGTGCCAACATTGGCACCAAAGGTCTATTAACCTTTGTTCCTGGTTCCAACCATCATCACCATAGTCGGTGGTGATTTGCTCCACCTGCTCGCAACTCTAGCTTCTTCAACCCTTCACAGCGGACCTATTAGTGAAAAACCTGGTCACCTGGCCCTTCAATGCTTGCAACTATTTAGTGACTCGTACATATGTGCCTTGAACTAGTGGTGGGCATTAGGCTGAACCAGCTTTGGATTATTGGTTCACGAGTCGGTAATTCGGTAAACTGTGATTGATCTGTGAGCTGGCGGTTTCAGATTGGTTTACTAGGCTTGGCGGTTCAAGGATCAGTTTGAGATCTTTGAATCGTTTTTTTTTTTTAATTTTAAATATTTAATTTTTTATTAATTTCTTTTTTTAATATATTAATAATTTTTAGTAATGTGATCTTCTTTCTCTTTTTTTTAAAGTTTATTAATAATTAATAATTTTTAATTTTTTATTAATTTTTGACTTAATGCAATTCCAATCTTTTTATTTTTTTCCCTCAAATTTTATTTTATTTAAATCCTTAATATTTAATAAGTTTTATAAAAATAACTTATATTAATTGAAATTGAATTTTTTTATCTATCCTTAACATATAATTAGTTATTTATCATTAGTTTGATAATATTATTTTTAAAAAAATTGTCTTTCACTATTACAAATAAAGTAATTTTGATATATAATGACTTATTAAATTGAATATTATCAAATTATTTTTTTTTAACTTAATAACCTCTTTTTTTTCTTTTTTTCTTTTTTTTAAAAGGGTGAATCAGTAGGGCTGACTTATTAATTCAATGGCTAGTCGGCTTAGCGGTTCGTGACCTGCTAGATTGGGTGATTCCGTTCTCTTGAATTGTTTGAGTCCTTAAAGCCCGGTAGTTCACTGAAGTGGTTCGGCCTGCCCACTTCATGGTTTGAAATCGACTATTGTCCATATCTATCTTGAATACTTGCTGCCTACTTTCTTAAAAGAATCTCCTTAGATTATCTGGTCTCCTAGCTCTAGTGTAACTCTTGTGTATTTTGTTTACATGGGTCCCGTTAAAGGGTGCCTATAAGCACCATTTAAATGGTTTAAAGAAAATATTTTGGAGAAATGGCAAAAAAATATTGATTTTCTTGAAAACCAATCCCAATAATAATATCTTGGATGAAATCTTGATTTCAACATAATTGCTAAAATGACTCCAAAATCATGTTTTGAAGTTATAATATTATCTCCCAACTTGAAAATTGTATTTTAAACATAAATAATACAAGTTTTATACCATTCTAAATCATGAGCTTGACTTCATTATTGTCATATACAAAGAACCCCATGATGTCATATGAATTTTACGTGCTTTTTTCAAGTCTATATTATATCTAATTAAATTTTTATACATCAAATCTTATTGAAGTTTAAAGTAGTAAAATGTCACACCTATTTGAACTTTTACCTATCGAATTTATTTTCTCCATCATCGTCTTAGTAGATAATCGTTGGTTAAAAAGTGTAAGTGCAGGTATAATAACTTCAAGTTTTAAGTGTAAAATTTTAAAAATGTTGAAAGATAGTAATTTTAACAACTTTCCAACTTTAATTTATACCTAAATTTGAATTTTGGTTGTTTTCTCCTTTTCAATCATTTCAATCCTCAATTAGAGATATAATCGGATAGGTCGTTAAAGGGTACCTAACTTGGCAAACCTAATAAGAATCATATAGGGAATACCTTATAGGGTTTATGATTAAGTTTTGGGATATGTTTGAAACTTTATAGGGTTTTAGATCGAGTTTTGGGATTACAAAAAAACTTGATAAAAAACCTTATCTAGTAAAAAAAGTATATATTGATAAAAATATTTATTCTTAACTTATACAATATACAATATCTTATATAAATTTTATGTTGTACAATATATTTAATTTTCAATTTTTATTATTGTATAAGTTAGTAAATATAATCTTAATTTTACTTAATTTCTTTTCTTATATTATTTGCTTAATCCTCATATAAACTTTATAAAAACTAGCTTTGATAAGGTTTTTTGAATTTTATAAAAACCCACTCCTATAAAGTTAAGAACCCTATAAAGTTGGGTTTTGGGAATAAGGAGTAAAACCCTGTAAGGTTTTGGAAAAAAATCAAATCTTATAAGGGCAAGTTCGAGTTTTAGAAAACCTATGCCAAACCTGTCCTACTTGCCCCTCTACCCTCAACCTTCTTTTCTTCATGATATTGTGAAGTCTCCTTCATAGTTAGAGTTCTTTTCCAAGAGTATTGTAATCATGCATGAAGAGACATTAAAGGATATAAAATCGCAAGCTCAACCATAACCTTATTATTTTGACTTTAGATTGTATTTTCAATATGCTTACTTAAAATCATGTTTTAAACAGTATTGTCAGACCTTGGTTGATCCTTTTGGTTTAATCCGATCCCTTTGTAAAACCGATCTGAATCACCTATTTAATTCTTATTGATGGTGATCTTAGTTTAATCATTTAACCTGACTGGTCTAATCCGATTCCTATAACAAATTCATTAGTTTTTCTTTTTTTAGGTTAAAATATATTATTTTCTATTATAGTTTGTTAAAAATAAATAAATGTATGTTAAAGAAAAACAAAATATAAAGTATAAAAGCTCTAAATTTTTAATTCTCAAGGACATAAAATATTTTTATTACTTTATATATAAAAATAAATTATATTATAATATTTTTATTGAACGCTGTTCAATCTCGGTTCATCTCAACTCAATCCCTTCTCATTCCCAAATCAACATTTCGATCCAAGTTTGACAACATTGATTTTAAAAACATGATTTTATGTTAGTTGTTTTGGGCATGGTTTTTTCGATGATATACTTTAGGGATGTTTTTAAAACATATAATATATATTTTTAATGATGATTACATACTCCATAGAAAATTAAGTACTTAAAAAGGGCAATTTTTTTTTCTTTTATTCCTTAATAAGTGCTTCAAGGATATTTAGATAATTTAATTTAGAGGGAAAAAGGGAAAATAGGAAAGTCGAGTTACACGAGCCTTTTATAAAATAATAAAAGTTCGCCTTCCTATATCTCATGGTCTTGCATATGGTACCTTCAAACTTATGGTTCTCCTTCCTAATGTAATGTCACCACTCAAAACCAAACGACTTCTATCATAGTGTATGTATTCATTTATTATAATTTTTTTCACTCGTCTTGTGGCATGTTTGTCTTTAGGATAAATTACATCCATCATTTTTGTTAACTTTCTGAACTACATATATACCCTACTTTTTTTAAAACCATACATTGATATCCTTACTTTTGCTTTCTTGGATGCTAATGTGGTAAGAAGGTTAGCATTAGTGATGAAGTATATTTAAATATTATAAAAATATATATATTAATTAACCAAAAAAAAATAAAAAAGTAAAATAGATTAGGAAAAGAAAAAGAAAAAATGTTGTAATTTTTCTTAAATAGGACCCTACCAATACATATTCTAAATATATATACACACACACATAGATATACATATATTAAATAACTAAATTTAATAAAATATTTAAAAAAATTGAAAAATCCATTTCAGGTGTTGGTTCTTGAAAATTTCCATTCTTTAGTTTAAAGATTTCACCGTTAATGTGGATTTTACATTATATGATGCTTCTTTCTGATGGATCACACACTATCAAATAGAAATTAAATTTTTTTCATAGGAAATCTACTTTTTTTATTTTTTTCTCTTAATTAATTAATTTTTTTTATTATTAAAAAGGAATATGTACATATCTTGCACATGTATAAGAAGTACGGGTAGCGACTTGCTTAAATAACGTAAAGTAAACCACATTTGACAGTTCCAAGTGGCTAGGCCGTTGTCGGATAAGATTATGATTGCGGTGATGCATACATAATTGGGACTTGAGAGTCGAACCCCAAGTCACTCCATATTAATTTAATTATTTAATATATATTATATATATATATACATTATAATATGTATTAGTGGGGTCCTATTTAAAAATAATTACAACACTTTTTTAAATTTTCTAAATTTATTTTGTTTTCATTGTTTAAGTTAATTAATATATAATATTTAAATATAATGTATTAATAAAGATGACGTAACGTTGATCCGGCAATGATACCTTAGCCTCCACACTAAGTTAGCATCAAAGTAAGCAAAAGTAGGTATATAAGTATAGAGTTTTGAAAAAATAAAGTGTTAATGTAGTTTTGAAAGTTTACATGGTCGTCAACGTAATTTACATTTATCTTTATTATCTATATTATTAAAAAGTAAGAGATTGATTTTTGAGTTATATCTCCTAAAAATTAACTTTTTATCAGTATATTCCTTCAATTTGCATTTATATTAAAAATATGCTTCTTATATCACAAATAGGTCAAAGTTAATTCGGTTAATTTTCTTCAATTCGACAGTTTTGACCTTTTTACGTATATTCCTCAATTCAGGTAAGAGGATTAAGTTCCAAGAAGTCAGAGTGTGAAAATCGAAAAAGTTTCAAACTTTTATTATAGTTTTTATTTTTATTTGAACATATGTCATACTTGATATCTTCTATTTTTCGTACAAACATTTTATTATGTGTCCATTTGTACTATGTTTAGTGTAAGGGGAGGAATTAGGGAAAAAAAAAAATGTAAGAAGAGAATGCAGAGGAAAAGAATTATAAGAGTATTTGATTTCTCTCAATGTATTTAAACAATAGAAGGAAAGAAATGTTGATCATTAAAAAAAATAAAATAAGATGTAACATAAACTTATCAATATACCCTTTAAATAATAATAATAATATTTTCAAAGAAAATAGCGATTAAAGGAGGGGGTAGATTAGGAAGTTTGATTATTTTTCCTCTTTTTTCTTTCTAAATTTAAAGAAAACAAAATAGAAGCCGGATCCATAAAAAATTTTCTCTCCATATTTCTCTCCCCCTTATTTTCGTTGTGGTGATAATATATGGAAAAGAAAAACCTCAATGAATCAACATGTATGGCACTAGTAAAAGACAATTCTCTTGTTACTATTAAAACTTAAATACATAGTCATTAATAGGACAGGTTTGGACCAACCCCCCCTTTTTTTTTTCAGTAATGGATACTTACTCAGACATTTTGTCCTTTTTCTCTAATTTAATGAGCAATCGACTCTTTGTCTTAGCGTCCTTGACTAATTCTCCAAGATCCGAATAAAATATGAGAATAAACCAACCCCAAGAATAATAAACTGGAATATGCTTTCCTAAGAAAGCACTGGTGCTAATTAGATGCTTCAACTGGACCCCACGGCAAACACCCAGTCACTTTCTGTATTTTAGTTGAGATATGAGGTAGTGGGTTTTTCCACTGTCAACATCAAATCTTAAACGATTAAATTGTTAGATTATAAACGACATCTTCATTGAGCACTCATTTGATGATGTAATCACACCAATAGTTAAATTTTGAACCGATAAATTGGACCATCCGATTAATCAATAACATATTAGGCTGATAGAAATGGTTGTAAACTCATATCGAACCAAATCGTAGGACACACCAAGTTATTATGATCTATTTAATTGGTTTTGAGGAATTTCCGAATAGGATCAAGCAACAAAACTTTTATTAGTTGGCTTCGATGGGCTTAAATACGAGCCATATTACTGGAGTTGGAAGGATGAGAATCGAATCAAACTTTATTGTCTATTGGCGTTGAACAGGGTGAACTAAAACCCATCTAATTAAGAAAAAAAATACATACATATACTTTGAAACTAAGTATGATAAAGAAAAAAAAGATAATTTATAATATTAAAGAATAAGAAACTCATATAATTCTGTTTTTAATTTTACAAAATAACAAAAGTTTATGACTGCCTTTAGTCACTTGATAAGGTGAGTAATAAATATTACGCTTCAAAGTAATAAATATTACGAGAATCGTAACAGTCTTGCCGTGTAAATTATTTTAAGATAGAAGCTAACATTTCAATCGCTGTTATAAACTTGATTTATATAAGGCATCCATGACTAACCCGTTTTGAAGTAGATAATTCATAAATAAACATATTATTTACTTATGAAATTATAAGGAATACATATTTATTCTAAAATAATCTAAGTACATTACAAGATTTAGTAGCCTAAACATAATTTACTTGAGAAATACAAAAAAACTTTAAAGATAAAATCTAAATTTATGAGTGTATCGTATCTTCGGTTTTATATCCTCACTCCCTAAGATCTCGCAATTGCTACCTTCAAAGTAAATATAAACCACTTCCTAGCTAACACTTACAACAACGTCTATAAGGATGTGAGTAATTACAACTTAGTAAGTCGAGACGAAAACTTAAAACTATACATCAAACACAAGTAGAGTTATCAATTAAATTAGTTAGATGCAATGCATGTTCAAGCAAATATCATTACATGGTATTGTTTAATCCGTCATAAGATTAGAGAAACTGCATCCGTTTTAATTTGAGTTGAAAAGTTTCTGTTTAAGGCAATAGCTTATAACCAAATCCAAACTTGTGCAATAGAGACAACGTTCCTCCAGTGACTACCTTCAAACCATTGCCTTTACTTTTATCGTAACATCCTCGCTTATCGCTTAGTTTAACTAAAGATAAAAAAGAGACCAATTATACTACTTAGCGCTATCACTTTCGAAGGGATTAGTATTTGGTTAGAAAACTCTAAGTTTTCCCTAATGAGTTGCTATACAGGTTCGATTTATATTTACAAATCATATATTTAGTTAGATCCGGTTTAAGGTGTTCAGTTATTTCAAACAAATCATACAAATATAATCCAAAGCAGCAAATCAGAATTATATCATCAACTTAGAACAAGCACATGCATACAACCAACTATTTAACAAGCACAATTTCAAGCCTCTGAATACTACAAATTAGTACTCTAAAATATAGTAACGTATTAATCCTAACTTACACAAACTCCCGGCTTACTCATTCAAAGTGTGACTCGCACAAACCATCGCCAATAATCCCTATAATATAAATGTTGATTTAATTTCCTATAACTACTATAAATATGTTTTGTTGTCTAATTTAAATTATAAGTACCTTTGATTTATAATCTTCTTACATTTAGTGATTAGGGCTAAGTCTTTTGGAATAACTTCCCTTGTTCAGTTAGGTTTCGAATTTGTTTCTTATTTTAATTACGATTTCGGCTTCTAAATTAGATTCTAATATTGGAATAATCTACATTTAACGTGATCACTTATACATATGTATATATATATACATACATATAAGCTTCAAATCATGGGTTATAAGTTTAGGATTACAATTTTATGCATTTATCTAAATCTTTTATAATCGAATTAGTTCCAAATTAATTTCTGAATCAATCTTTGAATTTAATTTTTTTTTAGCTTTTGATTCTTATTTTTATTTATGAACCTTAGGAATTCTTCCCAAACTAAAATGTGAGATTCATTTAATTATACTTAAGTCTCCTAAATCTACGTTTGAGCTTTTAATCAGTATTTCGATCAGTATGGTATATTACGTTTCTAATTTAACTACCAAATCAGCTCTTGATGTAAGAAAATTTTATATTTTTCATATAAATACTTAAATTTAAATTTCCTACTAGATTTTATATATATTTTTATTATTATTATAGTATTAATTTTAACTTAATATTTTTCTACTCATTAATTTCTTATACTTACATATTATACATTATCACCTAATATGTACATAATATACACATCTAATATCTCAATCACTTCAAATATCAAATAACATTTCAAAATATCTAAATTCATCCCAAATCAGAATTTATACCTAATTACCCTATATTACAAAATTAACTTAAAATATACCATTTTTACCTATTACATATATACTACGTAATACCCTAATAATTACATCTAATACCCTAAATGCTATAAGTATCCTAAAACATATAATTATGCACTAAATCAATAATTATCCCTTTAATTACCTAATTAGCAAAAAATTACCCATTTTATGTATTATTTTAAAGCCTAAAAATCATCTAAAATTTTCAAAAATTCATTTTTGAAAAAGGGCTTTATAACATTACTCTATATCTATAACCCCTAAGTAGTCTACACATAAAGTTTGAGTTTAAAATTACACTCCTAAGGTCATTTATTTTTAATTTAAACAAAACTTGGGTTTACGGGATTTCTTAAGAATAGTATACTTTTAGACATAAATTTATCAAAGTAAAATTTTTCCCTAAATGTACATACTTAAAAACCCCAGAATACCAAATTTCATAAATTTACACAACTATTTAACATTTTTAATAAAATAACTAAAATTAGAAGAAAAATCGGACTCACTAACGTTGGTGGCTCCGACCATTGGCCATCGTGGCATTTTCAACTGGCTTAGGCACTGCCACCCTTGTGTAGTGGCAGTGGTCGTCCACTTCCAAGTGGTCGTCGAGTTAGAGATCTTCTTATAAGCTCTAATTGTATAGATTTTTTTTTTTAAATTTTGAAAAAAAAAATACTAATCCTCTAATTTTTTGGTTCTCTCAATTTTCCCCCTCTCTAAATAGACCAAATAAGTTTTTTTGCCAAGGTTGGGTATTTATAGGGCTGTGTAGATATTTTTTTCATTAATTGAAAGTGACATTTGCCTTATCTCTTCTTCATTTTGACTTTCTAATTGTTTTCTTCTAATTGGTTGTTTTTATTTCTTTAAATCTTAAGCTGCCACGACCCATTTTTGGACTTTTCCTCATTTTTCCATATTTTTCTTGATTTTTCCTTAATTATTTATGAATTTTCTTTAATTAATTAACGTTATTTTGGCACATTTTTCATATTTTAAGTAATTTCACGTATTTCCACCTACATTTAAATTCATATGTAGTACAATTAAATACTCCTAAATATTATTTATGTTATTTTATGATTTTTAGTGTGTATATAATTTATCTCTATCAATTTGTCAATTATAGGAATTTGTTTTACACGTTTTGATAAATAATAAGAAATTTACATATAATTCAATATTACAATAATTAATTATTTTATTCTTTATTTTTCTAGATATAAATTCATGAAATCATTTTTACTAATATTCTTAACTTCATCATAAAATTTGAGCTGAATCGGATGATTTGCTTGATCATCCTAAATTCTATAAACTGAACCTCAAATACTTAATTGTGGGTCTTACAATAGACAGGTGGATAAGTGGTCCATCTATCTTGGCAACACTCTCCATTAAGGGTATATTACATAGGAAAGTGAATTGGCAAGTGGAATCGCATGTTGGTTCATTTTCTTATGTAATACACTCTCTATGGGGGGTATTGTTAAAAGTAAGTGAATCTCTTGTTCACTTATTTTTTTTTTTCCTTGTTAAGAGTTTAGATTGATTTTTTATGTTTTTTTAATATTGATTATACATTTTAGGTAAAAAATAATAATAATTAGAAACGTGAAAAGTCCATTTATTTAATATTAATGTTAAGCTTAAAATTAAGAAATTTCACACTCCGAAAGAATGAAGTTATAACAGTTTCACCATGTAAACTATTCTAAGATAAAAGCTAGTTTTACTGCTACTATTGTAATTAGCTCACACAAGGTGTATCTACCTCAATCACTTTAAAATATTTAGTCTAACACCTTTTAATAACAAAACCTATGAAATAGCTTTTCAAAAATACCTATTAAGATAATATATAATACATATCTTAGTAGTATCTACACAAGTATTTATACTTTAAAATTTTTAGTATTCATGAAAAGTTTACAAAAACAACAGGTCGTGAAGCTTATGTACATTAATGTAAGAAACCAATGGGTGACTTAAGGGTTTTCAGTTAGTTTTCACAAAAGTCCAAGAAAAGCCAAAATAGAAGACCAAGTTCTTGGAAGTCTTCAAGTCTCCTCAATTTCCTAGCCTGATGTACACTAACTGAAGGGTGAATATAGCATGACATTCTAAATCTTTAGTCTACATTTGTAAAAGGGTCTATAGTGATGTAAGCACAACTAACTTAATAACTGAGATGAAGACAAAAGAGTACAACTAATACAAACATGGTTTTCAAACATTACATTTTAATTAAATGCAATGCAAACAACTAAATGAGATATTGTATAATGTTAACTGGTCCATTGTGAAGTTAGAGAAATTACATTTACTTTAATCCGGATTGAGGAGTTTCAGCACAATACAAATTATACCAAACCTAAGCTTATGTAATGGAGGATACTCTCCTCTTAAGATCTCTTTCGAATCATGGCCTCCAATCTTGCCATGACTTCTTCGCTTGTCACTTAGTTCGACTAAGGATAGGGAATGACTATTTCAGTTATCCTCATCAAAGGGGTCGGTATTTAGTCTAACATAACTAATCATTCCTCTAGTAGGTTGTTATGTATATCCAATTAAGTTAAGGGTTAGTTTTTGGTTAAGTCCAGTTAGGGGTGATCATTAAATTCACAAGGTAAAACAAATCAACTATAATCATGCAAGGCAGTACTCCAACTTCACAATTCAAGTATAATCACATACGAGGCATGTGCACCTTCAACTAAGTTACAATCACAAGAAAATCCACTTTCAAGTCTTTAAGCACTTTGATACAGTATTCCAACATGCTACGATGCATGAATTCCAACTTACCTGCACTTCATTGATTTACCAAACTTAATTGTTGCCTTGATGGCCTTCTACTATCCCTATACATATATAAAAGATTAGATTTAATCCATATTCGATCCTTAATTAATTAATTTTATATGATTTTAGTTGTTTTAACATAAGTTTTATAAGTTAGGATTTCCTAAGTAATTTGCTAGTTTTATAAGTTAATTTATATTACAAAATCCTCTGAATTCCCCTATGATTTTAGCTATCCTTAATGTCTTTAGAAAATTATCCTTCGATTCAGCTTCTGAACCCCCTTGTGCTACATTTCACCTTTAAGTTTGCCTTAGATTCTGCATCTGAGTAACTTTCTTAGTATATTATTCATTCAAAATCATTTGAATTAGCTTATGTATTTCACTATCTTGTTATAACTAAGTGGTTTGGTTCACTTTTTCTCTAACTCCAGCTAAGGACAACATAGGGTAACACTTTACTCATCAATTCTCAACTTCATTGCTTCCCAACTCTACATATAACATATCTTAACTCATCATTTGATCAAATTTAACAAGTAAATAAGTTACTAAACTACACATATAAGAACAAATTCATGATTTTTTATAACTTCCTGCTGTATGATCCCATTCAATAGCTCCAGCATGATATAAATACCCCCAATAAATGCTTGAGCTCAAAATCTAAATGAGATCCTTTAAGAATGCTAAAAATACCATTTTAAGGACAATTGATAGCTCAAAAATTCAAATAAAATATAGAAAATAGTTTTGTGAAAAATCACTTCATAACAATTTAATATAAGTATAGGGAAGTTTACCAAAAAATTTTAAGATTGAAACTATATTATTAGACTAATTTATTTTGATATAAAAAATAGCTCGGTTTGGCCAATTTCTGAGGGGTATGTATTATTTTAGCAAAATTTATGTAAAATTTTTCTTGAATTCTACATAGAAAATTATATAGGAATAAATTTTTAGAGAATTTTTTGGATAGTATTAATATTTTAATGAAAATCGAGGAAAAATGGTAACTTATTGGAAAGTTGGTTCTCCAACCACTAGTGGTGACTGCCACCTTATCGGTTGGCTTAAACAGTAGGTCCTCCATCGCTTAGAGGTAGCGGCTGGTCCCTAACAACTCAACCTTACAAACACCTTAAAGCTCAAGTTACACCTAATATTTTGTATATTTTCATAAATTTGCTTCTTTAATCACCTCAACTCAATCTTAATTTTCCTAGATCTCCAACTGCATATAGATTGTTATTAAGAGCTTTGTGAAATTTTTCAAAGCATTTAGAAGTGTTATAATGATTTTTCTCTCTCTCATCTTGAAAATCACCTTATATACTTATCCAATTTGCATGCTAAATATTTTTTATTCACTAACACCTAGTCCATGATGATTCCTACACCTATCTAAGCAATTATAGTTGTCCCATGTTGTTGTATGATTTTTATTAATTTCCTTAACTCATTTTGGCTTAATATATGATTATTTAAGTATTTTAGTTAATTTTGAATATATATTTGCATGTAATAATTACACATGGTGTATTTATATATTGTACATGTTATTTTATGTTACATAATAATTTTATTACATATATAATTTATCTATAAAAATTTACGAACTAATAAAGTTTATTCTACGCAATTATGATAAATACTAATTAATATAGTAAAATTATACTATTTTAACTATATTATTGTTATTTTATTAGATTTTCGAGATCTGAGTTCATGGAGTCTCATTGACTAATGTCTCAGGCTTACTTGTAAATTTTTAGGTCAATCAGATTAGTTTCACTAATGCCTTAAATTATTTACTCAAACGACTACGTAAAATTTTAAGTCTCGTAAGAAATGTAAACAAAGTCGCAGGTTAGTAACTATTAATTTTTTTAGGTTCTTTTCTTCCTTTTATTTATCTACTATGGGAGTTATTTGTAATTTGTTCATTAATGGCTATTTAACATAATACTCTAGTTTCATTTGGGAAAAAAATTTTTTCTCATAAATGATGGTTAACATTTTCCTTACAAAACTGATCTTATGACTTCAATGATTAGAGTGAGGGTCGAGGTGGCCTTCATAGTTGTTACCCTTGAAAAAGAGGGAAATTAGGATAGTGACACCAAATGTCTTAAAACCATTATCTATAAC
Source organism: Lumnitzera littorea (assembly GCA_024138015.1). NCBI lineage: Eukaryota > Viridiplantae > Streptophyta > Magnoliopsida > Myrtales > Combretaceae > Lumnitzera > Lumnitzera littorea. The sequence continues at coordinate 2,460,175 of JAMXBB010000005.1, read as the reverse complement.
CTATCAAAACTTGTGCATTTTGTTAATAGAGGGGGGAATGGAATTGTAATTACTATAAAATTGAATAAAAGGTAAATATCTATTATCTATATCTATAATATTTAAGTCAACAAGTGTTGTTATCTACCACTGAACTATTATTCGACTCTACTCAATAAGTCTTAGTTTAAAGTATATTTTTTAATTACTTTATTGGCAATACTAAATCAATTAATTAATACATATTAAGAACTCAACTATTTTTAAAGTTACACTTCGTAGAATGCATCAACAATCTTGTCATATATCATAACTATTTATTATAGCTTAAGGCCTATTAATACCATACTCAGTTAGGATATACAAGACTTCCATACAATTAATACTTAAAAAATAAACATTTTATTAATTTAATTTAAAGTTATCCTACAATACAAGATGAAGCTTGAGTTAAAACCCAATTTTATTACAAAGAAAATTTTTGGATTTCACATACCTTCCCTTAGCTTTTTTGCTTAAAAACTTACCAACAGAACCTTAAGAATGGTGTCAGGTACATCTTTGGTACTTACAGTAAGCCTTTAAGGATGTGAGTAGAACCACAATTCACTAAATGGTGAGGAACCTACATCGTACTTGAGCAAACAAGAACAAAACAATCCTTGAGGTTGTCTAGATTATCATAAGATTAGAAAAATTATGTTAACTCTAATTTGGGTTTCGAGAAGTTTCCATAATAAGATGTTCTCACACCAAATCTAGGTTCGTGTACTGGATCTTTGTCTTTCCTTAAACCACTTCAGACTATCCTTAGATAGCTTTTACCTGTACTGTAATCTCCTCTCCAGTCATAATAGTTTAATACAGTTAAAAAGAGATATAATCCCACTAAGTGGTCAATACTTAGTAGAGACAAAATTCAAGAATGAAAGGTATGCAATGCATGTCCAGATTCTTAAGCCAAGTGGATTCTTAGTGTCCAATTTATATTGGTGATCAAACAAATAACACATATTACAACAATTAAAGTTAAATACAACATAAGCATATCAAGCAGGTAAACTCAGTAACCAAAAAACAAATTTTCAATTTTACACATCGTATGCGCATAAATAATTCTAATTACAACCATAAACAATATAATGACTAATAATTCCTTGTTATAATGATATAACTATGGTGAAGCAAGCTAATTTACTTGAGATATGGTTGTCTTATATACCTAGAAGTCAAAAAGTAACTTACTATCTAGGTTTGTAGGTTGGTCCGGTCTATTGCTCTTTCCTTGTGCCTATTTCGCTTTAGGGGGTTGGTTTACGGGTACAACCTTCGTAACTTCATGGTATACCCACGGATTAGCTAGTTCCTATTTGGAAGGATGCAACTTCTTAACTGCTGCAGTTTCTACTCCTGCTCACATTCTTTGTTGTTACTATGTGGTCCTGAAGCATAAGGAGATTTTACTCGTTGATGTCAATTAGGCGGCCTGTGGACTTTTGTTACTCTCCATGGTGCTTTCGGACTAATAGGTTTCATGTTACGTTAATTTGAACTTGCTCGATCTGTTCAATTACGACCTTATAATGCAATTGCATTATATTTTAGTCTTACAGTTAATAATACCATTAAGATTGAATATTTTAGTCTCTTGATCTATAATTCGCTTGTTATAACAATACTTTAAGTTGGAAAGTCAAATCTGGCTTATTGAAATTAATAAGAATGTAGAGTTATAAAAGTTAAGTTGACAGTATTTAAGGCTTAATCTAGGTTTATCGGAAATAAAGTATAATTAAAGATATGGATAGAGATAGTGATATATTGATTAAATATAGTTAAAAATAGTCACTAAGTGTTTTAGGTTATATATACTATTTTTTTATTATTCTAGAAATTTTATAAATAATCTACTTTTTGGTCATTTTCTTGAAAAATGAGTCATAAAGTAGGGATGAGTAGAAACTAGTTAGGAAAATAGTAATTTTGGCATAAAATGGTCTAAATAATATGTCATAACATAGAAAAATTCATGATAGTATTATATGGTCAGTGGCTATTTATTTGGAAATTTTCTTGAAAATCAAGTTTTTAGGCATTATTAGGAAGAAACTTACAAAAATTATTAAATATAGCATACATGAAAAATAATTTTTTAAAAAAATTCCTAGATATTACTATAAATATAGAGTATTTACTGCAAAAATTTCAAAGAGAAAGGAGCTATATAGCCTTCCCAATAATTTGTGCAATGAAACGCCTTTTACAACCAAAACCACCACTTTATGGCAACCATTATAAGACCCATAATTAGCTACCTAAAGTTTGATTCGCAGAATTTAAGGTAATTGGTTAAAAGATCCGATCAAGTCTAAATTATTAAATAAAGTTAGAAATATTAATAAAAGTGATCCCATAAGTATGAATTTAAGTAAATAAGTAATAAAATAAAAGAATATAAAATTTTCAAATTTTAAGTATATAACTCGTTATTTATCAAAAATACAAAAAACGTATTTCAATAACTAACAAATTACTAGAGATAAATTATATGTATACTAAAAATCATAGAATGACCTAAATAATATTTAAGAATATTTATTTGTACTATATATAAATTTACATATAGGTAAAAATATGCGTAATTATTTAAAATACGCGAAATGTGCTAAAATAATACTAAATAATTAAATAAAATTCATAATTAATTAAGAAAAAATAAATAAAAATAAGGAATGATCTAGATTTGGGTCATGGCAGCTGGGGAAAATAAGAAAGAAATTAGCCAATTAAATTGGAACAACATAAAAGGTAAATTGGAAGAAAATAAGGCAATTATCTAATCAAATTAATGTACAATAATTCTATAAGACATCTATAAATACCCCAAATTTTTTAGAAGCTCATTTTAGATGTCAAGAAGCTTAGAAAATTAGAGAGAGACGAAATTAAGAGGAAATTAGGGTTTTACAAAAATTTAACAAAAATTTGTGCAGTTGGAGCTTTTATGAAGAACTCAAACTTGACAAGCAACTGGGAGTGGACGGCTACCACCAACATATGGTGGTAGCAGTGCCCAGGTGGGTCGACACACCCATAGCCACCAACGGTGGCTGGAGTCATCTAAACCGGTGAGTTCGATTTCCAGTATGATTTTGTGTAATTTTATAAAAATAGTAAATATTCTGAGAAAATTATGAATTTTTTTTATTTTGAAATATTTTAGTATTTAGTTTTTAAGAAAAATATTATTTTGATGAAAATATATCCCGTGATATATGGTCCTTAAGAAATTATGCAAAACCGAACATATTTCGATTTAGAAATAAATGACCCTAGAAGTGTAGTTTTGAGCCCAAAATTTTTGCTAGACTACTTAGGTGATATAGAATAATGTCACGAAGCCCTTTTTCAAAAATGAATTTTCAAAAATTTTAGATAATTTTTAGGCCTTAAAATGAGGCATAAAATGAGTAATTTAAAATTAATTAAGTAATTAAATAGTTAATTACTAATTTAGTGAATAATTATATGTTTTAGGATGTTGAAATCTGATGAAGTATGGTACTTGTAGCATTTAGGGTGTCAGATGTAATTATTAGGCTAATTATATATATAGTAAATAAGTAATAGGGAAAAATAGTAAATTTTAAGTTAATTTTGTAAATTAAGGTAATTAGGTGTAAAATCTGATTTAGGATGAATTTAGACATTTTGAAACGATAATTGATGTTGAGATATGGTAATTAGAGTGATAGAAATGTTAGATGTGTATTATGTACATAATAAGTTATAGTACATAATATGCAATTATTGGAAATGTAATAAATAGAAGATATTAGAATAAAAATTAATATTATATAAATAATAGGGATATATAATAAATTTGATAGAAATTTTAAATTTATGTAATTATATGAAAAATGTAAAAATTTTTCACATTAGGAGTAAATTCGGTACACTAATAATGATTTAAGCATACCGGGTGAAATAAAATATTGACTAGGGGTAATTATGGTATTTAAGATATCTGGAAGTAATGTGATTAATTTCACGTTATGAGTTGAAACGAGTTTTTAAGATTCGAATATAAAATAGTACTTAGAAATTGAATTAGAACTTAATTTAGAAGTCGATGCAAAAACTGAATCCGAACCTAGCCCTAAAACCCAAAATAATTGTAAAAGATTTGAGAACCTAGATAATTGGAGATATTAAACCCTAAGCTAAAGATAACAATAAGTGTTATAGGATAAAAATTAATCTATAATGGTTATATGAAAATTGAGACAGCGTTGGTATTATTGGGATGATCAGCAATGGCCCGAACAAGTTGGACCTCGAGTGAGCCAGCGAGGAGTCTAAATAAGTTGGGATTAATATAGTGTTATATTTTGGAGGTTTGAAATTGTACTTGATTGTGCTTGTTCTAAGTTGATGATATAATCTTGATTTGCTGCTTGGCTTGTATTGTATGATTGGTATGAAATGATTGATCACCATAAACTAAATTTAATCAAATATATGGCATGTAATCATAAACCAGACTTACATAGCAACCCATTAGAGGAAACCTAGAATTTTCTAGTCAAATGCCGATCCCTTCGAAAGCAATAGCGCTGGATAGTATAATGGGTCCCTTCTTCATCCTTAGTCAAACTAAGTAACAGGTGAGGAGGTCGCGGTAAGGGTGAAGTTAATGGTTTGAAGGTAGTCGGGGGAGGAGCAGTGTCTTCATTATACAAGCCTCGGTTTAGTCGTAAGTTGTTGCATTAATGGCAACTCCTCAACCCGGATTAGAGCGAGCATAATTTCTCTAATCTCACGATGGACCGGATAATGTTGTGCAATGGCATTTGCTTGAATATGCATTGCACCTAATGATTTGGTTGATAACCTTGTTTGTGTTGTTGGTATAGTTTTAAGTCCTCCATCTTAATTTATTGAGCTGTGGTTGCTTACATCCCTATAGATGTCATTACAGGTACTGGCTAAGAAGCGGCTTACAATTACTCTGAAGCTAACAACTGTTGAATCCTGGAGAGTGAGAAAAAACATTTGAAGAACAGACATATATTTTTAAGATCTAAGCTTTTATTTTAGAATTTTTCATTTCTAAATAATGTATTAATTAGGAAATATATTATGGTGAAATGTTGTAAATGTTAATTGTAATAACTGAATTCTAGTATATCTATATATTTTCTTACTTTCTTAGGTAAATGACTTATTTAAATTACTAACTATTTACTTTAAAGCAAGTTAGTCATCGATGCCTTGTATAGATCAAGTTTAGGATAGCGGTTAGCCTTACAACTGCTATCTTAGAATAGTTTGCATGACGGGGCTGTTACGACTCTACTGCTTTGGGGCATGATATAGGATCTCCTAGTGGTCAAACTATTGACAGCTCAAGTTTTTCATAATGAGCGTCTGAACATGTAAGTTGAGATTGGTAGCATCATCGCTTAATGGGATACTGTATTAAAGTATCTAGAGACTCAGGAGTACTTTTGGTTATGTTTGTAATTAGTTGTTTGTGTATGTAATTGGTTGTTTGTGTATGTAATTAGTTGTTTGTGTACATACCATGTGCATGAATGATACTCAATTGTGACAGAAGTTGAACTCTTTGGTGTGCTGTTATGCACGTTTGCATTATCTTTGAATTGTATGAACTTATTTGGTCACCTCTGATTAACACTAATGTTTATTCGATTAAAACAAAATTGGACATATATAACACTTATTAGAGGAAATGATTAGGGTGTCAGGCCAAATACCGACCTCCTTCCATGAGGATAGTTAAAATGGTTAATTCCTCATCCTTAGTTGAACTAAGTAACAAGCAACGAGGTTGCACAAGGGTGGGAGCTGTGGTTCGAAGGCGGTCATAGGAGAAGGGTGTTCTTCATTGCATATGCTCGAGTTTGGTCTAATTTGAGTGACTATAAAACTTTTCAATCTGGGTTGGAGCGGATGTAATTTCTTTAACCACATAATGGATCGGATAACATTGTGTGATGTTTCATTTGATTGATTGCATTGCATTTCATCATAATTAATAACTTTGTTTGTGATTATTTAGTACTCTTATGATTCTATCTCACTTACTGAACTAGTTGTACTTACATTCCTATAAACTCTTTTGTAGGTACTGAGTGAAGATGAAGTATTCTGATACCACCAACCCTAGGTTAGTATGTTGTTGACTGGGAAAGTAAGGAACAAAGAATTAATTAAACTTGGGCTTTTGACTTTTTATTTTATTTTATTTTAAGGAAACTAATTAAGAATTCCTTAATATGCCCATTGGTTTCTTAACTTATTGTAAATAGTCTACAAAACTTACAACTTTTTGATAAACTCTGATGGTACACTTTAACTTTGGAAGTGAAATGTGTATATAAATACTATTGTGTTATGAAATAAAAAATTGTATAAAACAAGTATTTTGTAAAGCTTTACTACAGGTTTTACAAGTTTGGTTATTCACAGGTATCAAAACGGACGTTTCAAGCTGGTTAAGTCATGTACACCTTGTGTGGACTGTATCTATAATAGCAGTTATGAGGTCAGTTTTTATCTTAGGTTAGTTTATAGGACAGGATTATTATAACTTTTTCTGTTTGAGGCGTGATGATTAAGATATGAATGACTTTCATGTATCTATTTATTTGAATTTGGTTGGTATTTTTTTAAAGATATTTTTTCCTCCTCAACCTTCTACAGTGATCATTAGGATATGCATTAACTGTTATCAGTCATCGCTTTTATTTTTGTTGTTATCCTTTTCTTTTAATACAAGATATTTCAATAAGTACATCCTAATTGATGAGATTTCTTATCGACTTTCACCTAACATTTTAATGGCAAATTGAAATAATTTTGTGAGTTTTATGTATGGCACATTTGTGTAATTCTTTATGGTAAGTTATATATGGTCAATTAATAGATACATCTCTTCTAGCATTAAAAAAAAAAAGGAAGATATATTTTTCAAAGTATAATATGTGATAAAAGTAGAAAATCTCATGTTCTCTTTCTTTCATTTTCTATCCAATTGATTAAATTCAAGTAAAGAGGTAGTTTGCTTTCTTGGACCGTTGTAGAGATATAGTTAGAGATGGTATGATAGATATAAGAGTGAATAATGGTTACATGTGAAAACCATTAAATATTTTGCTCTAGAGAATATGAAGGATTAATGTTGGTAAAGTTGCTTTCAATAGGGACATTATTTCCAAATGGTTGATTAAGCAAATATGTTCAACTTGGCAAGGTTATCGTGGGTTCATGCCATGAGATATTGAACTTTAGGTACATTTAGTAAGTAAGATATTTGTTTTGTTCCATCATTTAGGAGACATTTGATTTTACATGAGCAATAATGATCAATCTCGAATTTAGACATATAAATTTGGAGACACTAAGAATGTAAGCATTATATTTTTGCATCCATAGAGGTCAAGTTGTTGTTGAATACTTAAGGTAAGGGGAAGAAACCACAATTTTCAGTTATCTTATTGTCTTATTTTTAAGAGCTTTAGAGGTAATGCCTCTCTTTTGGAATTTGCATCACATCCCAAAGTATCTAAGTGATTTTGAGATTTTTAATCCATCAAGATTTGAGATATATTTCAATAAAAGTAACTACCACCATTTAGTCATATGATTTAGAATTGTCTCATGTATCGAAATATATTACAAACTAAAGGCTCACAATAATGTAATTACTAATAATGGAATTTTGTTGGATTCTTTGCATGTCCTAAAATAGAATTTACAATGCCCTATTCTTAATTCCAGTGAATGATAATTTATCCAAAGCTGATGACAATCTTCTTTATCTTCCTCCTATATTAGTTTCTTTCCTTACGTACTTTAGGGATTATTTTAAAACAAACACTATATTTATAACTTTTCTTATACTCTACCATCATCACCTTTCGATTTCTTTTATGGTTAAAAAATTTTATAGCATACTAATAGAAATTAGTGTTATTGTGGTTTTATAATGAAGTCACTTTAGGATAAATATTGAAACTAATGGACAAATGATGACAAAACCATGAATAGTATTAATTAAAAAAATAAAAAAGGAAATAGCCACTTCACGAATGTAGAAATAGCATTCCGACTATTATACATAGCATTGATTATTAGATAGTGTTGTCCGCATCATTATTGTTTGTCAAACTTTATTAACAAGATTTTTTGAAGGAGACTATTATTAATTGATCTTCCTCAATATTTTTGCTTTGTGTATTAACGATTAAATATGATGTTATTACCTAATCTATTTGTCTACAAAATTAAGAAACCTAACTCTTTGGATGGTTTGATTTTAAGTAAATACCAGATTCATGTCAAAAACCAATATTGTTTTATATATCATTGTTTGAAACTGTAAAAAAATCCCTTAAAACCAAATGGAAATCATAGTGTTCAGATTAAATGGAAGCCTTTTGAACTTGGTTTATTAACTTTTGTTGATTTTTTTTTTCTATATGAATTTTTAAAATAAGAGACCATAATTTTGGTACCATAAGATTTTCCTATGTACAACATTCTTAGATCATTATTAAAATTACATACACATTATGCTAACATTTCGTTAGCTTATAGGTTAAGCCCAACCCACTATATTGTTCTATTATCTTATGTATGTAATATAAGATATTTCTCTTAATTCTCTTTCTTATTTTTTTTTTCTTCCCTCCCAAATACTCTCTGAGGGTCTTGTCAATAGTACGTTGTACAAACCTTAACCTCACAATCCACTCGTCTATGTAATCTCTCTTAATCCTAACCCTCTTCTTATGTTTTTTTGATGAGTTATCATGATACCAACTTGATTCTTTTCTTGTTTTGCAATGTAAATGAGATTCAAGTTCACCATAAACTTCAAAAAGAAGATAGAGGAAGAAGAACGAATATTGATTTTTGTACTAATATTGGTTAAAATCCTTTAGCCAGTTAGGTTTTTGCACTCATCTCCCTTTGGTTGTAACAATATATAATCAAATCGCAAAAGATCCTCGGGTGATATATGCTTTCTAAAAATTGCTTTACTTTTAAATAATCTTAACTAAATCTTTGTTGCTTTTGCCATACATGGTTTGCTTTAGATACTAGCACACGAACTTGCAATACATGTGCCAAAGAACAAAATAAAAGAAAATATCTCTAAATTATCAATTGTCCTTCATGCTTTGGTCTTTTTAAAATTTTTGTTTATTTGATTAGTAATCCATACAATAAATTTATTAATAAGTAACAATTTTGTATAGTATATTTAATAGACAATTCACTAGAAATAAGATTAAATAAATGAAATATTTTGACAAACCAATTCTCCACTTCATTGATGTATATGAAGTTAAAGGACTTAATTAATAAGTGAAGTCAGTTTGTATTTCAAAATCTTACATTACTATATAGATTTCTCAAATTATAAGTTATGTATATAATTTGATTTAATAATTTTATGTTTTTAAATTTGATTATATTAATATATTTAGTTTTTATACATACAACGTGAGTGCATTTATGATAAAAATGACACTTAGAATAGACCATTAATAGAAATCAAAAGACTATACTACCCTCATCTTCTTCCTTCTCGTGTCTCTCCCTCCCATTCAATTGCTTCATCTAGAAAAAACAACAAACTAAACACATTAGAAGTGACTATTGCATTTATGTTCTTAATCAAAAAATTCATCAGATTAAAAGTTTGCTTACTTAAGGAATGTGTGCTATTGAAGAAGGAACGAATATAGCATTCCTTATGCATCAGAAAAGGGGTTAAGACATGCTCTCTAAACATGGTTTTTTTTTTTCGCTATCTTTTATATATTATAACTAACATGAGGATTCGCATATAATTTATCTTATAGAAAAATTAATATTTATATTATTAAGTCAAAGTTGACCTAATTAAAGTGATTGTTACTTTATGTTCTTTATATATATATATATATACACACACACAGGGGTACGCCAGGAGACTCTACGTTTAATAGACTTAAAAATAACACCTAAGAATGTTCATTTTCTAAGAATGTCTGAAATATATATCTGCTAAGTAAAACCTATCTCTAAGTAGAGAATAGGTCTAAATTATATAAAATAAAAACCCTATTGCATTTTTTAAATATTAGTTGTATTCAATTAAATCTTTTCTGTTATTGTCTTTTGTATTTTAAGACATTAAACATTTAATTAAGATCTAAAATATTTTCAACATTTAATAACCAGAAATATAACTCATGGAATCTTTCAAGAAATGTTATACAATCTATTAGATAGTTATAAAACAATTCTATATCTTGTTCGTTTTCACAAAAATGATTATAATCTACAGACATAAACTTTACAAAATTTGCTTTTATTAATAATCAAGAATATTGATTACACTAAAAACTAGCCAAAGATAATTCTTATGAAAGTGCTCTAACCAAACTATAGCACTGAACAAATATTGTAAATCTTTAGCTTCTTCTTCCCAGTTTTGTGGATTATATTGTTTAGACATTTACATAAACAAACATATTATTAGTACCATTATTTATCAATTATATTAGTATAATACCATTTAAGAAATTCTATTGTACTATCTAGATAATTATAAATATGAATATCAATAACAAATTGTGACATAAATATGTATGTAAAATATAATTAAAACCACCACAGGCGACAGAGCTAAGACTAGTGGAATTTTATGCAAATATAAAATCTCCAAAGGCGGTAATACCAGTTGATTATGGGGTTTTGTTCTACTGATAATTAAATAGACAAATAAGATCTCGTAGAATTATATCCAAATTAATTGAAGATTCCCCACACAAGATGTAATGTAAAAAAAAAATTAATTAAACGGAAATTTTATTAATTGTAACTGATTTATACAAAATATAAGAGTATAAAGAGATATTGAAAGAAATATTGAAATATTGAGAGGTGAGAATGTTCTACCTCAAAAACAAAGAGAAGCAAACAATTATGCTTCAGGAAAGTATTTAATTGATTGTTGGAAACAAAATTGGAAGTAGGAAAGGAAGGAAGGTGAGATGTGAGAGAGAAGTAGAGAGGAGAGGAGAAGAGAAGAGAGACGGAAGCAGAGAGGATGAGAGAAGTAGGAAGAGTTATGTGTGTTTCCGACCTTGGTGTTTTTATTTAAGGGGATGTTTTTTATAGGAAATTTCGATCAGTTACTATTATGAGCAGTAGTATAGTAACCAATAGGGTATTATAGGGATAGTAGTATTATGGCAGACAGAATACTGTAGAAACATGATCACGACACTTTACTGTATGACAGTAATATGTTGGGTGATTGATATTGACAATATTATGCACTATGGTACATGTGTAAAATACTGTATTTCTATCTTACAATGCAAAAAAGATACAATATTCATGGATCTCCTAAATTTATTCAATAGCAGTCATTTTCATTGATATTTCCACTATAGTGAGATGTGGAGTCTGAGTCTGAACTTAATTCCTGGGCTGATTTATTGATATTTGCCAATGCCATTTTCAGAATTTGTTTCATTTAGTCTAGAGAAGTTGCACTTACCAGTGAAAAAATTAGAAATTCTCTATTGTGATATTGTGGAGTTGCAATCTTGGATGGTGGAGTCGAGGAATTGGTCTTAATCCAATTTAAAATTGAATCTTTTTCACACTTATTCCACATTTTGAAACTGTCCTACAATTTGACTTTGTACATTCTGACTAAATTAGTTGTATTTGATGTATGATCTGGCTTGTAATCAAACCACCAAGTCATGACCCAAGATATTCCAATGTGAACAAAACATAACATCTCTTTTTGAAAATTTTTCTTATGAGATGTAGGATTGTATTCTTTTATGAAAGTGTTGAAACCTTCTCTAGTATTTTCATGAATGATTTCAGAAGTTACACCAAACCAGTTAGGAATATTTGAAGAAGAACAATTATAAAAAAATATTAACCAAGTATGTGATCTTTTTGGATTCATTTGATAAAACACATTCCACCATGCCTGCTTATAATCATAATAATTATAAGTGGCTTGATGACTTGGTTGTGCAGAAAATGGTTCTATATTGAGTTTTATTAGAATGGTTAGATGAGTCTGCTATTCTTTCAGACCGATTACTCTCAGTATTCTAGTTATAGAATAGCTAATTATTCCTTTCTTTTCAAAATGTTTAAATCTTATTGATCTAGTTTCAATCAAGATTTTCTCATAAAACTGGATTGTTTTGTAAATATAATATGGCATATAATAAAAGTCTTTTGTAAATATTTTTCTTGCAAATTCAAAGGGGTCTTTTTCCGATAAGTCTTCTTCTATAGAGAAAACATATCTAGAAATAGGTTTTATAAAAAATTTTGATCTTTAATTTGCAAGCATTAATCCAGAAGATACTGGAGTTGATATCTTAGTAAGCTGAAAATTCTGATTTTTCCTCTAACTTTCTATTGGTTAAGGGATTTCAAGCAACATTGGGACTTTATTTTCTGATTGTAGGACTATTGAGATTACCTTAATCAAACTAGGAGTTGGTTCCATATTTACTAATTTTGAAAGGACTTCATTAGATTGAATATTGGAAATGGATTGATTATTTAAAGATATTGATTTCGAGGTCTTAGAAGAGGATTCCTCTTCGATTGTTAATGGAGCGTTAGATGATTTATATACATCTAACCATGATTTGATATTGGTTAATCCTTTATTAGAAGTTGAGGAGATTTTTTCTTTTCCTTTTTCCTTTTTCCTTTTTCCTTTTTCCTTCTTTTACTTAGGAGGCATCTCTCTGCAAGAATTTACGAGTAAGGAAATCAGAAAGAGAATTTGAAGATCCATTTATATGTTCTATTTCAAAATCAAATACAGAAAAAATTAATTGTCATCTGGCAAAAATTTGTTTTAATGCAATATTTTGAACATCTTTTAATAAAACATTTTTAGTTGCTTTATAATCAATTCGTAAAAGAAATTTCTGATTTAACAAATCTCCTTGGAATTTACAAATTGTTAAGATAATAGCTAAAATTTCCTTTTTAATTATTGAATAATTATGTTGACAAGTATTCCAATTTTTTGACATAAGTTGAACAATGTATTCCTTATTACCTTGTTTTTGTTTTAAAATTCCTCCGAATCTTAAATCAGAAGCATTGGTTTCTATTACTTTCGGTAGAGAGGGATCTGTTATATGTAAATAAGAAATCTCTTTAATTCCTTATTTGATCAATTTTATTGTATTCGTATGTTCATTTGTCCATTGAGGTGGATTTTTCTTTAACCTTTGATATAATGGCTTATATATTATATTAAGATTTAAAAAAAAGTCTGTAACATAATTTAAGTTTCCTAAAAACCTTTGGAGTTGATTTTTATCTTTAATTTCATCAGGAAACTTTTAAGTGAATTCTATAGATCTTTGTATAGGAATTATTGTTCAATTATGAATATTAAAGCCTAAGAATCTAATTTTAGTCTGGAAGATACTAATCTTAGAAGGTGAAACTACTAAACCATTATTTTTTACTATATTAATGAAAATTTTTATATGCTTGAAATGTTAATCTATATTAGATGAAAATATTAAAATATCATCTATATAGATTATTATCAAATTAACATAATCATCAAATATTTCATTCATTATCCTTTAAAATTCAGAAAGAGCATTTTTTAATCTAAATGGCATTACATTCCACTCGAATTGATCAAAAGGAACTATAAAGACAGTTTTATGTCTATCACTTTCTTCGATCTAAATTTGCCAAGATCTAGATTTCATATCAAATTTTGAAAATATTTTGTCATTATTTAACTTATTAAGTAAATCTTTTTTATTGGGTATTGGATATCTGATCTATTTAAGAGCAGAATTGAGAGGTTTATAATTGATTATTAACCTTGGGACATCTCTTTCTATTTCTGTATTTTTATTGATATAAAAAACAGAACAGTTCTATAGAGATTTACTTTTTCTGATTAATTTTTTATTAAGTAAGTCTTTTACCTCATTTTTACAATGGTTCAAGACTTCATTGTTCATTTGGGATGGTCTAACTTTTGTGGGAATATTGTTTTCATTAAAATTATTTTCATATAGTAAATTTATGATATATGATTTTTTATCCCAAAATGCATTGGGGAGTATAGAATAAATTGAATATTTTATTTCAGATTCTAATTGAGAAATTTTAAATTTTTAGTATTATTAAGCTGGTCTTCAATTCTTTTAAATTCAAGATCATTTTTTAAGTACATCAAATGATTTTCTTTGTATTGTATTAAACAATTTAATTCATGACTTTTTAATTGATTTATGTATTTGGTTTGTAGCTTTGTGATGAATTTGAACAGTATTTCCTTTTTTAGATATTGTGTTTTAATTCCGTCTTTATCCACAAGAAATGGTTGGATTTGATTTATGAATGACGTTCCTAGAATAACATTTTTATCAAATTTTTTACAAGTATAAAAGAAGTTTTATATGAAGTATTGTCTTTTAATACTGAAGCATTAGACAATTTATATTTGAAACATAATTTGTTACCTAATACAGAACTTAGAGATTGGCTAGTTTTTTCAAAATATTTTATTGGAATTAAGCCTTCTCTAATACAATTTAAATTTGCACCGGTATCAAATAGAGCAGGTGTTTATAAAACAAATTCATTATTAATCCTGATTAATATATTAATTAACAATTTTCTTGTTGTTATTTGAATAAGGTGCATTAAATAATCATTACTTTCAAATGTTAGCAAGATTTCTTCATTTGAGGTTTCAGAATTATCCTCTTGGATTATTTTCTTGTTTAATTCAAGAAGTTCTTTTTAGAATTTCATTTGCATTAGTTTTAATTCTTTTATTTCTTGTTTTTTGATGTTGATTTCATTTTGTAGATCACTAATTGTTATTGATTTTTTATGTTTTCTTTTACCTTTTTCAAGGATTTTATTAAGGTTATATGATAATTTTGGCGTAAGAATTATATTGGTTTTAAAGTTATTAATGTATTCAAACTTTTTATTACATTAGACATTTGATAAATTCTTTTAAGAATCTCTTCTTCTTCATTTGTTAACATATTAATTTCATTCTTTTCTTCAGCTGATGAGGATAAAGTGGAGTTCATGTCATTGACTTAGATTCCATCATCACAATCATTTTCTGACAAAGAGTATTTATTGTCACAAAATATTTGTAAAATATTTTCTATTGTTTACTCATCTAAATTTAATTCATTAAGTTTTTTGTTTATTCTATAAAAATTTACTGTATGACCAATTTTTTTGCATTTTAACATCTTAGTTGTTTGTATGATTTTCTTTTATAATTTTTATTTTCAAGTTTCTTTTTACTTTCTAATTTTTTAAATGATTTTTTCCTAAAATTTCTTTGAGATTTTTTATGTAAACATTGAGGACAATTTGAAGAAATCTAAGGGGTTTTTTTTATTATTTTTCAATATTTTATTGATAAAAGAGGGATCATATTGAGTACAGAAATTATCAAGGCTTTGGCGTTTTAAGCGTTGTTTATTTTTTATTCATTTTTGTAACTTTATAGTATTACACAAATTGATTTTAATTTTATTAACATATGATTCTAATTCCCCATACGATAGATTATCATAAGAAATTTCACCATTGTTTTCTTCCCTTAGTAATTTTCTAACTTATTCACTTATTAATTTTGGTAAACCAGCTAAAAAATTTTTTTTCCAAAAAGGTTGATTGCAGTCATTTCTAAGGAAAACTCTTTGAAAAAAAATATCTTTATATTGCCTAAATTCTCCTCAAGATTTACATTTCATATTAGATAATAGATCTAGAGTTTTATCCCTAATATGTGAGGGGTCTCCTATGAAATGTTGACTTATAGAGAATATTAAAGTATTGATCATATCTTGAATTGGTTCATTATTTTCATCTAATATTCTTCTACTATTTTCATCCATTTTGCAAAAAGTGAGTATATTAATTCTTTGTTCTTCAATGAGGTAGTTATCTCACCATCCTTTTAATTATCCAGTAAAACTAGAAATTAAAAGAAGTGCTACTTGATAATTAGTAACATTTGGAATAATTTTATTAGTATTTTATTAAGGACATTGATAATTTTATGTTTTGAGTATTCATCTATATTCCATTCATATGTAGATCGTATTGAGTACTTATTCTGATAATTATCATTTTTTTTCTTCAATTAGTATATTAGGAGGTGTTGCTCTCTAATAATATAATTTTTGAGGTTCTTTCTAATTGATTTTATTAACTTCATCATTTGACTCATTAATATTATCTTTTAAAGAAATGTTGGATATTGTTTCATTTATTAATTCAGTATCTGTTTCGTCTAAAACATGAAATTTTTCTGAAGGTGTATCATCAATTACAATACCCTTCCTAATTAAAGTTAGTGTATCTATATTTAGAAAATTTATTGGTTTTGAAGAGGAAGTTTCTTCTTTTATTGTTTTATTTTTTAGTATTCTTTTTATATCTTCTAAAGCTTTTAAAAATTCACTATTAAAATTTTTGGGCATTTTAAAAGGTTTAAATAAAGGTATATTTTTGTTGATCTTATTATTTAAGGATTTTTCACTTATCTTATTAATTTCAATATTAATTGTATCTTCTATTCTGTTCAATTGTTCTCTGATTGTATGCAAATGCTAATTAGTATAATTATTTTGATTTATTATTATTTTTATTCCTGAACCTTCTTCATCTGTAGAATTTTTAAAAAGGGTAAGAGTTATTTTCGTGTTTTTGTGAACAACTTTTATATTACTTAATGGCGGATGATTTGATTTTATTATCTGTCCATTATCTAGTTTCCATTTAAAACATCCATTAATTACATTATTTTTTTTGGGTTTTAGATAATATTTTTCAAATCATTTGAAGAAATATATTTGAGCTCCAATTTCATTTATGAAATTATAATATTCATCTTTTATTTTCATTTTAACTTTACTAAATGTTTCAAAATACCATTTTCTAATTTTTTCATTTTTGGGTGAATTGAATTCATTATTTAAAAGTATTCTATCTGGTTCGAAAGGTTTTTCTATTACATTCAGTTCTGTGTCACTTATTTCTGATAATGAAGGTTCTCCATGTTCTGGCTCATTTGGTTGATAAAGTAGTCGGGTTATACCAGACCTATTATGAATAATTCTTGAAATGGATGGGTTATTATGAATATTTAATTGCCTATCTTGCTGGTTATTAGATTGAGTAGGGAATGGAGTGTAAATTATTGGTGGAGGATTTAAAAGGTCTACTGATCTTCTAAAAGAAGATGACATAAATCTTATTTCCAAGGGTCTGTTTGGTTAATCAAAAGATCTTCTATTGAATTGGATGGCGACTTTACCATCTAGATGTTGAATTACGTTTGACGGTTTAGTATTGTATATTGGTTGTTTAGGAAGTGGATTTTCTACTCCCCAATGTTCAGGTAAATTGACCTAGGACTATTTAATCATTTTTGAGATAGACACATTGGCTTTGGTTAAGCCTATTTGAATAAGAAGAGTTTGCCCCCTCTTATCCATTTTATATGCTTTAGAACCAAAAGCAGTTTTTATTAATTTGAAATATATTCTATATATTACAACCATTAGTATTGATCCTTTTATCACTCTATAATTATGTGTTTTAATCTGGAGGATTAAGGAACTCATTAATGTCTTATTTCTAAGAGCAAGAGTAATATTAAGATGACATTCAAATTGTATTGGTCCACTACTAAGACTAGTTTCAATGATAGCATGAATTGATCTTTCATAGGTATCTAAACCTAGTTTAGTAAGATGTTTTGCCCCTACTTGGACTAAATCTAGATGCATATAATTCCAATCTTTTGTATATTTTTTTTATTGAATTTGTATTTAAGAGTTTTATTGTTGTTAAGCCATCAGAAACTGAAATATCCTTTTCTTCAGTAGCTATAACATAATCATTTTTCCTAAAAATTTTCTATTTGCCTATTTGATATATTTGATCATAAGAAGTTTTTGGTATTTTCCATTCATTTATTGCTTTATCGAAATCTTTTATATATATTTCATCTCTATTGTTTAATATAAATTCTTCTAACTACTTAGTGAGAGTAAAGTTAGAAGAGGATATAGATCTTCTAAGTGAATTTATATTTTCGAAAGAGACTAACTTATCTTAATCTTATAAATCTAGATCACAAGACTAAATTTAATCTAATATTATGATTTCCAATTTATAACCTTTTTACAATCCTAAATCAAAACGGGATTTACGCTAGACCTCAGTAGGCTTATTACAATATTAAGATTTTCCACTAAAGATTCATCTTAAGTGACTTAGAAAATATAAGATTTAGATTATCATAAAGACAATCGTCTCACTAAGAAAATATAAACTTTCTTAAAATATCTATATATTCCTTCTTTGACTCTGATCCTCCTTGGCTCTGATTCTCTTTTGGTATTTTCTTCAACTGATTAGGATGAAGTGGAGTCCATGTCATTGACTTGGATTCCATCATCACAATCATTTTCTGATGAAGAAAATTTATTGTCATAAAATATTTGTAAAATATTTTCCATTATTTACTCATCTAAATTTAATTCATTAAATTTTTTGTTTATTCTACAAAAATTTGCTGTATGACTAATTTTTTTTGTATTTATAACACTTTAGTTGTTTGTATGATTTTCTTTTATAATTTTTATTTTCAGACTTCTTTTCACTTTCTAATCTTTTAAATGATTTTTTTCTAAAATTTTTTCGAGGTTTTTTATGTGAACATTGAGGATAATTTGAAGAAGTATAAGGAGACCTTTTATTATTTATATATATATAAGTTGTAGAAAGAACAAATATAACATTCCTTAATGGAGTTAAGACATGCCCACTAAACATAATTTATTTTTTTAACTTATTATTAGGTATTATAACTAAATTGAAAGATTTGAATTTAATTTATTTTATTAAGAAATTAATATTTATATTATTAAACTATAATAACTTTAACAAAATGAACTAATAAAAGTGAGAAAACAAACGCTATAAAAATTGCCAAAAGAGTCCTGTTTTTCAAAGGTGGGATCGGGGCAACATAAGAACAAATACGGTCTAATAAAATCGGGGTCCCGTCTTTATTATACAAAATAAAACAACCATCCAAACCTGCCCACGGTACTGATCTGATCAACGTCATCAATCTGACCTCCGCTTTGCTTATCCTATCATCCGACGCACCGAAACAAAAGAAAATTTTTCGCGTGGGTTATGTGGGACCCAGTAGGTACAACCTTTTCCACGTGTCATTTTCTAGCGGTTCCTCTCTCTCCTAACACAAAAAAAAGAAAAAAAAAATAATAAACAAACATATGAAAATGCTAATTTCGAAAACCCTACTTGACTTTGTTCTCGAGTGCACTTTTCTTCTTGTCGTCTACGTATTTAAAGCTCGAACCGACGGCACCACAGTTTACACCTGGCCAAAACCCCTCCCTCTCTCTCTCTCTCTCTTCCCCCACCGTAATCTCCAATTTTCCGGCCGCCGGATAGATGAGACTCAAACTCTCTCTCGCTCCTCTCCTGTTTCTTTACCTCTTAGTGTCTTCCTCTCAATCCATTGACTTGCCCAAACGCAAGCACAAAATAAATGGACCCATCAAAACCCTAGTCGTCCTCGTCATGGAAAACCGCTCCTTCGATCACATATTGGGCTGGCTTAAATCGAACCGACCCCAAATCGACGGCATAACCGGTCGAGAGTCCAACTTTCTCAACGTATCCGATCCGGATTCCCCTTCCGTCACCGTCTCCGACGACGCCGTCTTCGTCGACTGGGACCCGGGTCACTCCTATCAAGCAATAAGGGAACAGATATTCGGATCCAATGACACGTCATCCGACCCGGATATGTCCGGGTTCGCCCAACAAGCTGAGAGTATGGAAACCGGAAGGTCGAGAACCGTGATGAGCGGGTTTAAACCGGAGCTATTACCGGTTTACACGGAATTAGCGAACCAATTTGGTGTATTCGACCGGTGGTTCGCTGCGGTTCCGGCTTCGACTCAACCGAACCGGTTTTACGTCCACTCAGCAACTTCCCACGGTGCGTCGAGTAACGTAAGGAAGGATTTAATCCACGGGTTCCCTCAGAAAACGATTTTTGACTCGCTTGACGAAAATGGCCTCAGTTTCGGCATTTATTTCCAAAATATCCCCGCTACCTTGTTCTTCAAGAGCCTTAGGAAGTTAAAGCACGTGACGAAGTTCCACGACTACGCGCTCAAGTTCAGACGCCACGCGCGGTTGGGAAAGTTGCCGAACTACGTTGTCGTGGAGCAGCGTTACTTCGATTTGGAGCTGTGGCCAGCCAATGATGACCATCCGTCGCATGACGTGGCACTCGGACAGAAGTTTGTGAAGGAGGTGTACGAGATACTGAGGGCTAGCCCGCAGTGGAAAGAAATGGCGCTTTTGATTACGTACGACGAGCATGGTGGTTTTTATGATCACGTGCCTACGCCGGTTCGTCACGTGCCAAACCCGGATGGGATTATCGGTCCTGACCCGTGGTATTTTCACTTCGATCGGTTGGGCGTTCGGGTCCCCACGATCTTGGTGTCCCCTTGGATTGATAAGGGTACAGGTGAGTTAGGATTTGAGTACGATGTTCATTTATGTTTTGTCATTTTTTAGCCTTTATTATGATGATTTTGTACTTTGAAGTGTAGATAGATCCAGTACAATTAACTGATTTTTCCTGTTTTCATAGTATGGACATTTATATGCAACTTGTACGTTCTAGAATGCGGATCCAGAGTGACATTTTATCTAGAGGGTATAGATGGGAAGCGAGACAATTGACCCGTTATCGGTAACTCGAATAGTTCCCGCTCCATAATTCTGGTCTCCGGTGCCATAATCCGGGTCTCCTGCATCGTAATTCAAGTGTTTAGTGATGAAAATTGTATTAGAGATCAATTTTTTCATGTTAAACGACTTAATACATTTAGTAGTGTAAGTGCCCATGATTGAATGCAATTTCAAAATATGATTTATAAGGTCTGAGTATTGTTGTTATATTTATATAGCAGTGAAATCTAGAGGAAATTTTTCCCTTACGTAATTTTGATCATATTGTTGGATTTTGATCCATTTGGTCCTTATTTGTCTTGTATAAATGGCTTTGATTTATTTGGAAATGATCATGGATTCTTGAGAGCTGTGTATAACATTTTTGTTGCAAGTTCGTAAAATGCAATCGATTTTTTATGTCTTAGATATGCTTATGCTGCAAAGAATTAACGCGATAGCCGCCGTTTTTTCTAGGACATGCACTGTGATGAATATGCGGTCTCCCTGTTCCATCGACACTTTTTGGAAAAAAAAAAGGGAAAAAATTTTTATTTTTTATATATAAGTATTATAAATTTAACATGTGACAATAAATGAACATGTTTTTCAAAATAATATCAATTATATTTTCATGTATTAAATTTTTATTAATACTTATACTGAAGCCTTACCCATGTTCTCGTTGTGCTCAGGGTCAGTGCTTTAATCTGATAGGTTGATGCTTATTTCTTCTTGCAGTGATACATGAGCCGGTAGGACCAACCCCACATTCGCAATTCGAACATTCATCCGTCCCAGCAACTGTCAAGAAGCTCTTTAACCTCAAGTCAAACTTTTTGACGAAAAGAGATGCGTGGGCTGGCACCTTCGAGAGCTATTTCAAACTCCGAGACACCCCGCGAGATGATTGTCCAGGTCTGTACTAGTCTCTCTTTTTTCTGGTTTGAATCATTTCAGTCAGCGTCAATAGAAAGTGCCTATTGCATTTCCTGTGCGAAACCGCTGCATATACCGTTTCATTGAGGTTTTCTTCTTGTTTTTCACGAAATAAACACACCATTTCTTTATTCATAATCACGTTCGAGGAACTTGGATCTGCAGAAACTATTGGAAACACAAAGAAATGGAAATGGAAGGAAATAACATGTTTGGTAACATAAATAGGGAGTGAAAATGGGTAGAAAAAAAAAAGGAAATAAGTGGAAATATTCCCACTTTTAAGTCTATTTTCTCTCTCTCCAATTTTTGAGAGAAACAAGTGGAAATAAGTGAAAATGATGATAAATTATAAAAATATTCTGTTCATGAAAATAAAAATAGAG
Source organism: Lumnitzera littorea (assembly GCA_024138015.1). NCBI lineage: Eukaryota > Viridiplantae > Streptophyta > Magnoliopsida > Myrtales > Combretaceae > Lumnitzera > Lumnitzera littorea. Next base: position 2,437,985 of record JAMXBB010000005.1, on the reverse strand, counting down.
TTAGTTTTGTTTTATACTAACTCCATTTCTATTCATTTTCACTTTTAAGACAAACCAAATAAAAAAAATGAAAACTTTTATTTCCATTTCCTTTATCGATTAACAAATATAAAATTAAAATCACATTTTATTCCGTTTTCACTCATTCCTTTCCTCTTCTACCCATTTCTATCGATTTCTCTCCTATAAGAAATAGCCAAACACGGTAGGAAAGTAGTTTGTCTGACGTCAAATAACATTGCAGAAACCCTTCCTGAGGTTCGATTCCAGCTGAGGCCATGGGGACCGAAAGAAGACTCGAGTCTCTCGGAATTTCAAGTTGAATTGATCCAACTTGCGTCTCAGCTCAATGGCGACTACGTGCTCAACACATATCCCTACTTAGGCAAAAGCATGACAGTGGGTGAAGCCAACAGATATGCAGAGGATGCTATCAAGAGGTTCCTGGAAGCTGGAAAAGCCGCTCTTAGAGCTGGAGCAAATGAATCTGCAATTGTCACAATGAGACCGTCGCTTACTAGCCGGAATGAAGGCGGGTATTACAAATCCCGGGACGTCGAATGATTCTTCCACCATAGCACTATTTATATTACAAAGTATGCTGCTGTATATAATGCCGAAGTTTGCGACGGCGAGATCAACCTCTGGAGAGAAGTTGGATCCACATGGTGGCCGATTAATATCTACCGAGAAATAGAGTGATTCCTCGGTAAATAGACACTGCACGTGTAGATTGCTTCTTCATAGTTATTGTGTAGTCTCATTGCTTGTGCTTATCTAGGTATATTATAAGATAACAGGCTATATTCATAATAGAGATATAATCAAGTCGAATTAGTACAGTATCAAGCTTGACATAAAAATTCAAAACTTGAACTCAACTCGAGTTTGATTGGGTTATGAATTTTAACTTCAAACTAGACTCGAAAATATATATTGTAAGCTTGAGTTTGGCTCAATTGCTTTAATTAAGTTTGAATTTTTATAAATTTTTTCTAAATAATCTCGAACTTACTTATATTTAAAAAATAAAAAATTATATTAAGTTTAATAAGGCTTGCGAGTCTAATGAGTTTAGTATTATTAAGGCTCGACTTTACTATTTGAGTAGTTCAAAGTTGATTCAATTTAATTGTTACTAGATCGAATGAGAGTAAAACTCGAACCAAACTTAGATAGTTTGCGAATTGGTTTGGTTGATTTATACATGTCATTCATAATCCTTTGTCACCAACATTCCCATTTTAAACAGGAGGCTTATCATAACAACTCTTGTCTATTAAGATAGCCAGAAGCTCATCTTGGAAAATCTGTTAGTCGTTTGCTTACTGATCGTGCTGAGTCTGAATGTGTGCAATGCTATAATGTCATTTCAGGAAATAGTGGGCAACTTCGTTTTGTTGGTTTTTCTGAAGAATTACCATGCATCTATGGCGAGCCGACTTCATAAAATAAAAGCAGTTCCGTTTTCTTCGTTAGCTCGCGGTCTTTGACTAAACAGCAATTCAAGGCTTTGTGATGAAAACTTCATTGCTTTCAGATCTCGAGACAATTTTAAATGTGCGTATTTTGAAAAACTAGAGCGAGGTCAATACGGGCTTTAAAGATTATAAAGGATCGGTAGTCTTTACAAAGACTACAAAGAAAAATGACTTGAAATTCTTGATTATCACAAATTATGATGCAACAAAGAGCCATCACCAGTGCAAAGTCTAATTAAACATTATCATATAAATCATCTGTGTTTTATTACATGATGGAATCACTTTAAAATTTGTATTCCGTAAAACTTACAAAGTATATATATCGTGTGTAATTTGTAAGATACAAAAAAATTTGTATTGGAAACATGTATATGAAGCTCAAATTTTCTATTTGTAAGGAGATGAACTAAAATACAAAGATAAAAAAATTATTCAATATTTATAAAAAGTTAATGTCCATACCTTTCTTGTAACAATGAAAAAGTTAGCAATAATTAATGAGAAGAAATGATATAAGAGAAGTAAAAAATAATAGTTGACTAGGATTATTAATAGAAAAGAAATAAGACAAGAGAGGTAGAAAACAGAGGCAAGAGGGAGGTGAAAAAGGAAATTCATTTGACTTTAGGGTTTCTTATGAGCGATAGACTTGGGCTATTTTACATTCATTGTTATTTAATAATCTTTGCACAATGAGAGTAGATATCTTAGAACATATACCTTGGAATACAGATTTTTATACGGGTACAGGTTTTGAAGTGAGATTAGGTTCCAACTAGGAGTCGAAGATTACCTTGATTATGTTGTAGCGCCGGGAAAAAGTGTTCGCACGCACGAGGAGATGAGATAAACCTCACTGCTCTCGCTCGAGCCTTGTCGTCATAATGCGAGAATGATGGAAACAAGGTTCGAGAAGGACCTGGTTCGTGTTTTTGCTGAAAGGACTGTGAGTGTCAAGGAGCAATTCGGTCGCCACAATCCACAGCAAGTTGCTACTCCGTTTTTTCGTAGCAAAAACGGGGGATGTTGGCAAGGAATTGCAGCGAGAGAGAAGGTGAAACTAAGAGGTAGTTGGAAGAGAAGAGGCGAGAGAGAGAGAGAGAGAGAGAGAGAGAGAGAGAGAGAGAGGACGTCTGGTGTTGTTGCTGACGTGACATGGTTAGGGAAGAGAGCTGAAATTCTTTTGACTTTGTTGTTGCCACCTTTCAAACCATGTACAATGATCGGTCCTTAGGATAGAGGAACTCCGGTACGTGCCTTGTCCAATGGAAAGAATTGACGTTCTCGTGCCAAGCTTTTTTTTTTTTTTTTAAAGACATTTTGTAAATTTTCCATTCAAATTTTGTACATGAATATTGCAAAGGGTTATTTTTTTTTTTAAAGACATTTTGTAAATTTTCCGTTCAAATTTTGTACATGAATATTGCAAAGGGTTAAAAATTATTGGGATAAACTCGTTATTTATTTAAACTTGACTTCTTATACCAAGTGACAAGGTTTAAGAAATCTGGTTTATATTTTAAGATAATTCAGGAATATTTGGCTTGGTGAGCTCAGAATAAAGATCATTAAATTGATCTATCTATCTTTAATCTTTTCTCAGGTAGGCTTATGCACTTATAAAGAAAGCTACTGGGTTTATACTCGTTAGTTAGCTCATTTTGGATAATCATGAATCAAACAAGCTTCTTCTTATCCGTTGATCATCTAGATAACTAGACGGATATCATCATGTTGAAAAGTCTATAAATACCTAGCATTTATTTATTATTTAGAACTCTGAGAGAGATTAGAAAAATGGTATTCTACTGTAAAAACTTTGCTCCTTAAGATCAAATAGTGTTTAAGCAAAAAATTGATCTCATTTGCTTAAGTTATAAAGTGAACACCTAAGGTCCCCTAAGACTACTTTATTTGTCACTTATGTATTTAAGACATTAAGATTGCATATTCCTTCTTCCTGCTTTATTTAAGATACTGAGATTGCATATTTCTCCTTCCTGCTTTATTCTCACCTAATCATTCCTTTCAAGTGACAGTCTCGCTTCACTTATTTGAAGTCACGTATAATGCGTTACTCACATAATATGCACGTGACTACTCCAATCAAACTCCTATATTTGAATTTTTGGCGACTTTACTGAGGAAGGGTGATTGCAAAAATGTGGCACCTCCTAGAAAGAGAACAACTAATACGTTTGATATTACGTCCTAAGAGCTCGACACTAATATTGAACTTACTGAACAAAATCCATTCCCACTGCCTGAGAAGACTAGTCAAGACCATTCAATACTTTAGGCTTCTTTAGATGTCATACAGATAATGCAGGAAGCCACTAAGGCTTTAAATCGCTTCATGGCTATGTTCCAACTCATCTTTATTGGGATAGCTGCTACCATTACTGCGTAATAAGGTATGGTTTTGCCAAATCTTATGGTTGCTGCACAGCTAAATGCTACTATCTCAGCTTAGCCAATTAATCCTCCAGCCATGGAGGAGGATCTCTATCAAGGAGAAAGGGATGAAACAATCCCACCAAAACTTGCACGACAACTAACTCCTACACCGGAGAATATAAGGGTTCATTTAGGTAGCTTTTCATCTTCACGGGTGTCTGCTCCTTCATCCAATCCTACTATCCCAATCTTGGGCGAATCTACTTCTCATCTTAATTTTGCCCCTGCTCTGCTACCTGCATCCATAACTTTTGTTCCAAAGACTTCCTTTATAACAACGAAAGACTTGGACGTTTATATGAGAAAAATACAAGCTAAGTTGGTTATGGGAGTACCGTAGTTAAAACTCCCATATCATCAATGCATCACCACAAAACCATATCCTAAGGATTATGCAAGTCCTAAATTCATGCTATTTAATGACAAAAAAGGAAGCGCGAAGGAACATCTCCTAAAATTTATTGAAACCTTAGAACCTTATAGGCTTAATGATGACCTAAAACTTAGAGAATTCTCTAAATCACCGACGGAGAAGGCATATACCTAGTATGTTAACCCCCCCTCAGAATCGATTGATTCATTGGGAACTATGTGTAAGCTCTTCATAGAGAAATTTTTCTCCACTCAGGAGTGAGTTACGATTACAAATATGGGAAGAGCGCGACAAAACTCGAAAGAAGATTTGATAAATTACATATAGCACTTTAGAGAGCACACTCTAAACATCCAAGATGTGTGTGATGAAAAGGAATGAATTAGTAAAGATTTGCATTCAAGGGATGTCCACTGAGTACGCTATCCATCTGGAAAACCTTAATTTATGTTCTTTTTTCGCACTCATTGAGATTGCGAAAAGAACTAACAATTCTGTTGCGCGACAATGGATAAAAGGTGAAAGATTTGGGAAACGAGTAACATTTATTAGCTCAGCCCGAGGAGAAAGTCTTAAAGACAACAAAAAGCCAAGGAATGATAGTTCGAAAGGCTTTGCATCAGCTATATCATTCCTTTGCTCAATGGGTAAGGTACATGCTGTACTTGATCAGCGGTTATGAGATGGGAACATAAAGCTCTTAAGGGTGAAGCGTTTGCTAACTGCAAATGAGAAGAATGATCCTAAATTTTGTAGATATCATAGGATTATAGGTCATCCAACTAAAGAGTGGTGGATATTGAAGAAGATATTTAATGACCGGGTCCGTAATAGGGAACTTGTCATAGATGATAATGATGTACGCAATAATTCACACTTAGCACTCAACACCCAACGTGGTGCAACGAATGCTATTAGTCATGATCTGAGACAAGAGGAAGGAGATGTGCCATAGGCTGAGTTATATGAAGAGAAGGAATTAGTAATAGAAACTAACCAAGGCATATACTTATTAGTGGCTATCACCTTAATGAAGATCTTTAACTTTAGGACGTTCTTCGATTTATTGGTATTCAATGAAGACACATGGCTTACAACAGCAACTGCACTTACCCAAATTTTTTTTTTTTTATTGGCAAAACCCGTATTATCGGGGGGGTGTGGGGGGGTTGCCAGCCCCGATTTTATTAATCATAAAATAATTTTTACAAAGAAAAGAGGAGTCTATACTTGACCTCTTGATTACAATACTTGACCTGCCTGAAAACATAAATAAGGATGTACTACATCCCTTGCAATTCAACATCAGCAGAATTAAACAAGGGAGTATTACTCCCCTTACAAAGACAAATAATAAAAAAACTAAACTCAAAATTAATAGTTTCTTGATAGATACAAACCATCACAATCTCGTTTCAAGATGTTTTTCAACTCGGGAGGCAAGTAAGCAAAACGAAGAAAGGTGAAGTCCTCCTGCATCTCCCGAGCTTCCTTAGCTAACCAGTCCGCAACAGCATTCTTTTCTCTCAGTATGTGTGATACCTGTGCTTTGGTCTCTTTGATCATCTTTTTTGCCCATGAGATATCGTTCCAAACATCCCATCGTATTACTTCTGAGGACAACCATCTTGATACAATAAGTGAATCTGTCTCAATACATATATTTGTTACATTGAACTTCCTGCATAGCTCGAGACCTTTCATTAGCACCTTAAGCTCAATAATATCAATGGACTTGGAGTATGTTTTAAATCCAAATCCCCATAGAAACTTGCCTTTAGAGTCTCGCAAGATGCCTCCCCTCCCCCTTTACCATTGGAGTAACTCCCATCAACATTCAGCTTAACATAATTAGTTAGGGGGGCACCCCAGAAAGTAAATTTATGAGTTACTTTATTTCTAGAATTAGTGATGCTCTTGAAGAGCACTTCATCATCCTTGATTTGTTTCAATGATAGAGGACAAGCCTTACCAAACATAATTAAATCATTAATAATGTCATTTACAAGCACATTTGCATTTTTGCTTCGATTTCTATGTTTACGATTATTCCTTTCACCCCAAATATGCCATAGTGTAATAGAGGGAACAAATGTCCTGATATGATTTGAAATATTACCACTCTTATTTTTCCAAAATTTTAACATTACATCGATGTGTGAAATATTAGGAAAAGGTAAAATTCCAAAAACATGCCAAGACCATTCCAAACATCCTTTGCAAAACTACAATTTAAAAGTACATGATTAGCAGACTCACATTCTTTTAGACAATTCACACATTGGGAAGCCATTGATCTTCCCCATGCACATTGTTTATCATCAGTAGGTATAAAAGATCTAACTGTCCTCCATATGAAAAAGGAGATTTTAATAGGTAGAAATTTGTTCCAAAATAGAGAGCAACTATAAGATTCGTTAGACCTCTTCCTAACCAAGTTCCAAGCATTTGACACTGAGAATATACCATTAGAGGACTCTTTCCAGATGACAATATCTTTTACTTCATTATTAAGGGATAAGGTTAGCATCTCTTCTCTATACTCACTGGGGAGAATTCTCTGTAGTAAATCCATGTCCCAATTATTATTAGCCCAAAGGTCCTTGACTAAAATCCTCGAAAAAATAATGGGAACCAGTTGAAAGAGGTGACCACGAGGATGCCATTGATCAAACCAGAAGCTTATATCACCTCTCCCCAAACCAAAATGAATGTGTTTTTCACCTATATCCCTAGCTCTAAGAATTCTTTTCCATAGGGGAGAAGAATTCTTAGAAACTACAATTTCATTTGGATGCTTCCCTCTCAAATATTTTGTGCTAATGAAATCAGAGAAAATTGTCTTTTCATTCCTAAATTTCCACCAAATTTTAATTTCCATAGCTTGTGAAAAATCACTCAAGGATCTAATTCCAATTTCACCTTCATTCGAGGGGAAGCATAATTTCCCCCATGATGCCCAATGAATCGCTTTAGATTCAGTTGAATCCCTCCAGAGAAAACTAGTGAACATGCTCTCTAGTTTTTTAATGGTCCACTTGGGAGGTTTGAAAGCTTAGAAGAGATATAGTGGGAGTGATGTTAACACACTTTTTATGAGACAAATTCTACCCCTAGCAGAAAGCCACAGAGAGGTCTAGTGACTAATCTTGTGTGAAACTTTTTCAAAAATAGCATTAAATACTTGACGTTTTTTAGGACCAATCACAAGAGGACATCCTAAATAAACCAGAGGAGGAGGTTGAGTATTCATTCCAGAGATTGTTTTAAGTTTTCTTTTGTTGCCTGGTTTCATTTTATCTAGAATAAGGATCGAGCTCTTATGGATATTGATCTTTTGGCCTGAGACCCTTTCATACTGCTTAAGGAAATCTAACACCTTAGAAATAGAAGAAGAAGCACCATTCAAAAATAGAATGCAATCATCAGCAAAACTGAGGTGAGAAATCCACTGAGGTGAGGATGTCTTATACCTTATAGAACTGAATCTATTAAACAAAAAGTCTAGTCCCCTAGATAAATACTCAGCAGCAACGATAAAGATCGAGGGAGATAGAGGGTCTCCTTGCCAGATTTCTGAGAGACAATATGGGGAGTATGGTGTAGCACAACTAGTGTGAAGGATGGCCAACATACATGAGAATGCGATACTCTGTATTGATGTAGACATGTGTGCAAAGAACCCTAATCATAACTGTCCTCTTTATATGGAAAGTATGCTCAATGGGCATCCTATTAAAAGAACATTCATAGACAATGGCTCTTCCATAAACATTATGCTTATATCTACATTAAAGGCCGCAAGGATAGACAACCGATACTTGGTGAAGCAATCTATTATAGTAAATAGCTTTACTGAAACAACTACAGACACAATAGGGTATGTTAACATTGACTTTAAAGTTGGACTCGTACAAGGATCCATGCGATTCTACGTGATTGACGCACTTATATCTTCCATCTTCTGGTTGGAAGGAAGTAGTTGTACGATCATAACCTTATACCCTCAACATGGCACTAGTCCATTAAGGGTTATCAAAAGGGTAAAGATGTCTTCATTTTGGCTACGAAAAACCTGTTTGAACATAATGAGTCTTATTTAGCCAACGCAGAGTTTTTCGATAAGTATGTTGAAGATGGAGAGACTGTCATTGCTAAACTCTTTGGCACATCATTGCCTACATGAGAAGAGACCCAAGATAAACAAAAGAAGAAGAGGAGAATGCGAGGCTCTTGTAAGGGCAAAAAAAAGCAAAGAAAAGATGAAGCCATAGAAAGTTTTGTTAGGAAAGATGAACAAATAGTGTATTGCCTATAACAGTCTTTGAGATTCGAGGAGGCTTTTTTATCTTCCACAAATCCCATACCAGTGCAAGAAACCTAGCCCAACCATCCTCAAATGCAAGACTAAATGAGACCCCATGCCGAAGAGATTGAGGAATTAAACCTTGCAAGACTAAGGGAGTTTCCATGACCTATTTTCATTAGTGAGAATCTGTTGCAGGAAATTAAGGTCCACTTAATAAAGTTGTTGAAGGAATACAAGGACGCATTTGCTTGGATATATGATGAAATGCTAAGATTGGACCCTAGTCTAGTGGTGTCTAGATTGAACATCATGCCTAAGGTTAAGCTAGTAAAGTAGGGATAACAAATTTTTTGTCCTAAAGTTGAAGTACAAATAAAAAAAGAGATTGAAAAGTTACTCAAAGCTGGCTTTATTAAGCTAATCAAACACCTTACTTGATACATACTAAGCCCAAAATAGATAAGGCCGGTCGTTAAGGTTAGTTTGATCCAATTGAAGGAATGCAAATAGGGTTTTAGCGAATTTGTAAGCCACTTAACTAGATATGAAGTACCAAATAAATTCTATACAACCTAAGACTCACTGGATGTGATGCACCAATCTGAGTAATAAGGTTGCTTGCCACAATCCTTGCTAAAGTAATTGATAAGAGTTAGTAAGAGAGAGCTTTTTAAAAGAAAAGACTCCAAGGGTTTTTCATTAATGTTCAATTATGTCTAAAACTCTATATACATGAGCTATTTATATATAATGGCAAATTTGTAAATAAAAAGATTAAAAGAATGCCCTAGTGGTATTTTCGTAAATACAAAATAAACATGAGGGTAGTTTAGGAAAAATACAAGAAATAGGAAATCTAAACAACACAAATAAAAATAAGTCGTTAAATAAAATGTCCAAATGAGGAGTAGATGAGCTTGACCTTAGTAGTTGGGTTAGGTCGGTACCCCGAATCCCATCATTCCCTCTCCTTTAAAGGAGTTTCTGCCCGAAACTTCATAATTAATGGCTCCAAATCCCATCATGATCAAATACTAACCTGTAAAAACTAGAGAGAGTAATATAGAGATAGTTCGTGTCTATGATCAGTGCTAGCATCATCCTTCGCTCCTTCCACTCATCATAAGCCTGATCAACTAAACTCCTCTGTAAGGATCCTTCCTTCCATTCATTGTGTATCCAATCAACTTTATCTGAGTAGTCCCAACAACTATTAATAAAGGGAAATAACACAATTTTTGGCTCAAACATCATGTGATGAACCCAGGGAATTTGACTATATAAAATCTCAAACTTCTCTTCTAACTCAAGAATCCTTAGAGCTTCATGAGCTTTCAATGTCAACCTCACAACATTACGCACAATAGCCTCCTCCTTTTCCACTTCCTCACATCTCAATGCCTTCTCCTCTCATCTATATACTTCAAATTTTTCCAATGTGAGAGTACTAAGGATAAGAACAATACAACCTACATAAGAATATCCATCATCATGACTTCGAAATACATCGAAATACAATCTATAGCATCTTACAAGTATAATATTACTACAATACATTTTGCCTCTAGACATCCTCAATAATGAATTAAAATAGAAGAGTTTGACAGGTGGAAGGTTAATACAATAGTACCTGGGGTCGTCAGTGGTACCAAGTGTTATTGGCAATGGGATCATGTCAGAAACAGGGGTGTTGAGTGATAATACTTCTTATCCTTTCTTTTTCTCCTCTTCAATATTCTTTGGTTGAGTGATCCTTTCTCGTCTTCTTTCTTCCTTAATCTCCTCAACCTTAGCTAGTATAACCTCTAATTATCTCAACACATAAAAGAAAACAAGATTTGGAGCTTAGTAATAAAACTTCGCCTTCAAGCCTCGCATACTACAATTTCTATGTTGAACCTTATTGGTAATATTGGATAAACTTCACTTCAACGCCACCTATAATAGTTCGGCAACTACGGACCACAACTGCTCAAACACGCAAGCTTAAGGTATAAGGATAGCATTCGGTTGGGTGAATGACAGCTCAATTACACAACAGCAACAAGCTCGACAGTTTGCTTCACGATGTAACAACGGTTTGATTGAATCATTCGCAGCTTAGAACATGAAAGTCGAACAAACTCAGCTGGGTAGTTAATGATCAAAACAACATGGTAACTTAATTTTTTTTTTACCAAATAGTCAAGAGCTCGGCTTGCAACACAGCAGCTCGGAAATTGCTCCGTTGCACACTCCAATTGGAACTTACAGCTCGGTAATTGAAAACAGGGTACTACTTCCAAAGTTATAGCAGCTTAGTAGACACTTCGGACATAACCAACAGCAAACACGCTTTAGCTCGGTTCGGACACTACTGCTCTTCTGTTCGGTAGTTCTTCAACTAGCTTGAATCACACTTGCACAACAGCAAGCTCAGATTAGCGAAACAATAACAGCTCGACAGTAATTATATAGATCTGCATGGAGACTACAACAGCTCGAGTCGCGCTTGCAGAACGACAGGTCTGACACAGCATAATATGCAATTGAACTCCACAGCAGCAACTCGGCCTCCCACAACAAAAGCTTGCCCACAAGTATCAGTTCGGCAGTATTTATAGAGAACAACACGACTATTCCAATCGACACGATTAACAGTTCGGATACACATACGATCTTAACTCGGCCAACTAATTCAAAGCGGCGTGCTACAGCAATCTGCTCGGACAAGTAATTTGCAATCCAATAGTTCACAGTAGCTCGGAAATAGGTTCACTCAACTTTGGCACGTCTTACACAGCAACTCGGTCTGGACACTTCCAGTGCTAGAATCTTCGATAGCGTGACAGCTCGGCAAGATTTATTTATCAGTTTAGACACTCCACTAGCTCAGTTCGGGCACTAATACTTCAGCTTGGCAATTTGTGAAATGCAACAGCTCAGTAGAGTATGTATGCGACAGCTCGGAAATTGAACAGTTAGATAACTCAAGTTAGTTTAGCAATGACCAAGTTAGTTCGGCAATAGAAGACACGTACAGTACTCCAGGTTGGCTACTGTACATTGGTCTCACACTAACAATTCAGCATTTGATAATTCGGTAGTAAAACAGCAAATCAACTTAGTTTAACTCGGCAGCAGCCTAACTCCTTATATACACACTTAAGCAGTTCGACTTGGTAAGGAAAATAACAACTCGGGCGTTTGGACTGCAACAGCTCGGTAGATTATATGCATACAATTGCTCAGATCTTCAATATCAGCTCGATCCTTCACATGGAAGTAGCAATCCAGTGCTTCAAACACTTCGGTTCGGTAATCAATGAGCTTGGCGACTATGATAGTTCGGACATAATGTCAGCAGCTCGGTAGGTTGATGATTAGGACAACACGTCTTACTTTTCAGGGCTAAAGTGTCTTAGACACTTCGATTCCAGTTCGGCAATTGAGTACGCGCACAATAAAGCAGCTCAGTATTGGATCTTCAATTTGATAGCGGCTTGGACAACTGGAAGTAATTCGGCTTAATCAAGCTAAACACTTCGACTCGGACACACACACAAGCAGCTCAGACCTTAATCTCGGACTCCACTCTAAACAGCTCGCCACTTGAGTCTTCTACTCGGTAATAGGCCAGCAAGTAACTTTAATCAGCTCGGACAGGCAAACTACAGCAGCTAGGCAATTTGAAGAGGTCAGCTCGGACTTCAACATTTATCCAAACAAGACAACAGGTCGGTACAATCCTGCTCTTTACGATAGCTTGGTAATTCGAGAGCTAATTTAGTTTAGCACAATGCAAAACTCAGATGCGTAAGCTTGGGAATTGGTTCACATGCAGCAAACCGCAGCCACAATAGCTAGACCAACCGAAATCATGCAACCGCTACACACAAACTTACAGACCCACTCACTTGCACTTTGTAGCGAGAACCTCAAGCGCACGGTCCATTGCTACACAACACATAACGCAACAACTTCCCCCGACCCAAATCTTACCACTCTTCTTGCTTCAAGAAAAACCTAGCAAAAGGGAATAGAGTAGCCCAAGTGATGCCATAAGGCAATTCCAAACCATCACTTAAAGGCACAAAGGACCACGACCCACAATAGTCACTACTGCGGTCACGAATTGCGTCACTCCATACACTCACCGACTATAGACGCTACTTGCAACTTTGATTCACATGCATTAAGGGTATAACCTCTCCCTCTATCTACTCTCTCTCTCTCTCTTTTTATTTTTTTATGAATAAATCAACTCCTATTAGTGTTTAATGATCCCAAGGCAAGATAAGGGAGCTGTACCTCTTGTCGTTCGAAAAAAACCAAAGGATGCCGTCAACGAAGTGTAAGGGTACAAACCTGTCAATTCGTCTTTTGGGTCCTTCGGAATCTGTTACGAAGGATACATACATAACACTTTTGCAATTCGAGAAACGTTAAAGCACAAACAACTCCGGTTGCCGAATACCAAAATACGGAGAAATCAATTCTTCAAATACGTGTAACAAAAATTCCTAGAAATTAAATCTCTTATAGTCGTGTCTCTACTCTCATACTAAGATAATACATATCAGACTTAGAACAAACAAAGCCGATTGTCGGAATGGGTTTGATCCAGTCCAATGAACAAAAATAAAGTACATTTAGTGAGTATTTTAACGAATCGATAAGCTACTTAATTAGATATGACGCATCAGTTAAATTTTACACGACCTATGGCTCGCCGAATATGATACATAGATTGAAGTGATAGGGTTAAGAGCTAATAAGAGAGTCTTTTTTTCAAAAGGTTTTTCATTAATATTTAGTTATGTCTAAAACCCTATATATATATATATATATATGAGCTATTTATATATAATGACAAAATTGTAAATAAAAGGATTAAAAGGATGCTTTAGTGGCATTCTCATAAATACAAAATAGGGTTCTTGAGCTTGATTTTTCATTATCCCAATTCTTTTTAAATTAAGTTTTTTCTAAATTAATTAATAATAAACCTTTACCCGTTCAGTATTGACCCTTGATTAGAGTTTAAAGAAAATCGATTTTTTTTACATTTTGAAAGTACTTTAAAATCGTTACTCGTTCAGAATTAGAAAAAAGAGTTAAATTATAATAAATTAGGTCGATTAGTTATTACTTAATTACTAGTCTATCGATTAAATCATTTTACAAAACAGTTTTTTGAAAACCAAATATCTAGATCCGGGGGCTAATTTATTAAACCTTAAACGTATACTACATTTTAACTTTTCAAATTTAACTTCACTTTTCAAATATACCTTTTTAATTTCTAACCAACTATATATATTACACGTGAATAAATTAATTAATTTATACAATTATTTACAAAAATGGAAAAAAAAATTTCCATATTTTAAGTTGTCTTGTATTTATGTATGGATGTCTACGTACTCGCTATTCGAGATCAGATTTCCGTAGTTCATTTACCAAAAATATAGCGAGTTAATTAATTCTAATTTTTAAAAAACATTCGAATTTATGTTTTTACCCATTTTGATTTATTTAAGGAAAAATTCTAAGGATTTAAATTTAGGGTTTTATTTTTGGAAATTATAAAACGCCTTAGTTTGGAGAATAGTTAATTTTTTTAAATTTTATTTTTAGAAAATCAATTTTCTAAGTGATAAAATAATTTTATTACTATTTGTATCTATTTATTATTCCTCTACTTCTATTTTTTTTTTTTTGGTTTTTTGGCTAAAATGTGAAAAAAAAAAATAAATAAGTAAATAAAACTAAACTAAATACTACTTCCTTTTTTTTCTTTTGTCTTTCCTTTTTTCAGGTTTTCTCTCTCTCTCTCTTTTCGTTTCTTTTTCTTTTTTTATTATTTTATTTTTCTTTCCTTTCATTTTCTTTTTTTCTCTTACAACAAATTACAAGAATGAAATAAAATAAAATAAATAAATAAACAAAAATAATCAACAACAATAATTAAATTGGAAGAGGGTCAGACCCAAAACTAAAGGGATTTGGATTGGATTAGTAACGTGAGTCGGATCCTTTGGTTGAAGTCGAGTCAATCGCTGATTCGGGTCGGAGTAATAAGTCACGAATTAGGTCACAACTAGTTGAAAGGGGTGTTTTGGAAGGCGTTTCAATGGCCAAAACAATTGGGAAAAGCCACTGTTGTGGCTATTGGATTGAAGATAGTAGGTTTGGTTTAACTCAATTGCTAACCGGAGGGTCTAAGTGGTGGTTGAAGTTGCGGCCGCGGTAGTGTTCAGAGTATATGTGTATGTGTGGCGGCTGTTCAATGAATGTGGTAGTATGTATGGGTATGGAGTGTTTGTGAGTAAGAGTTATGTGTGTTGAAGGTGTATGACAATGGATTGCTGGGGTGTGGTGTTTTTGTATGGCTGTGCATAAGAGAGAGAGGGCCGAGAGTGAATGAGTGGGCTCGATGGTGGTAAAGGTGATTCGAGGTTTAGGGTGTTTGGTTAATGCGGTCAGGGTGACTAGTCGAAAGGGAGAAAGATTGGGGAGTGAGTGGTCGCGATTGTGGTTTATGTATGCGTGGGTTTGACTTGAGAATGAGAGTAGAGAGAGAAAGAGTGTAGTGAAGAGAGAGGAAGAGAGTCCAGAGAGAGAGAGTGTGTTAGTGGGGGGAAGAGAGAGTCCAAAAGAGAGAACGTCAATGGGGGGAGAGAGAGTCCAGTGAGATTCGAAAGTAAGAGAGAGTGTGGTAGAGAGAGGGATAGAGATAGTGTGGAGAGAGAGGGGATCGGTTTCGAAAAAGAGAGAGAGGTCTATTCCTGTTTTTCAAAAGCGGGTCTCTCCC
>JAMXBB010000005.1:2390637-2422208 GCA_024138015.1 Lumnitzera littorea | reverse complement strand
CCCCCCCCGCTTGCATGTTGTGAAATTCGAAATGCCCCTTCCCCTTACTATTTGTGTTTTTTAAAAAATTCAATCCCCTTTGTGCGAAAAAATGGAGGCCCCCCTCTTTCCAATCTATGTGTTTTTTTTTTTTTTCAAAAAAGAAAGCAAAGGGAAGAAAAGGAAAAGGGAGAAAGAAATTTTGTTGTCACGGCCAATCATAAAGCGTCACATGTAGCAATTAGACGCGTAGCCCAATGACGACCTAACATGTGGCCTAATGACGACTTGACATGTGACTACGCATGGAGCTTGAAAAAATAAAAAGATAAAAAATTACCCTTATACTTTTAGTGAGTTTTGAACCTCTGACCTCTAATTTAATCTAATGCTTTATTCATGCGCTTATCCATTAGGCCATTGGCCTGTGCTTTATCTATATATACAATTAAATTGTACATGTGGACTAGGCCAGTTTGGGTTAGATTTAAATCTAAACTCAGGTTCAATGGTTCTTTATTTTAAAATAAAAATCTACTCTTTTTAAACTACCTAAAAACTTTTATTTTCTAAATTCCCTAGTTTTTCAAATCTTCTTATTTTTTGTGGCTTTCCAAATTTCTCACATATTTTTCTAAATTTTTCTATTCTTTCTAAATTTCTTATTTTTTATGGTTTTTCCTATTTTCTTATTTTTTTGTATTTTCCTAAATTTCATATTTTTAGGTTTTCTTATATTTCTATTTTTTGTATTTTTTCCTAAATCTCTTATTTTTAGGGTTTTCTTAAATTTCTTATTTTTTTGAATTTTTTTCCTAATTTAGGACTCTTTAACCTGTTTTAAAAATAAAAAGGAGGTAAAAATTAGGTGTTTACAACTGTTTCTTTTTGTAGTGAAGTTTAAGCAAAACTTTACCACAAAAATAAAACAGATACTATTTTTACTCTAAAAGTGGATTTTATCTTAAGAAATGCTATAGCTAGCTAGCTATTTTAGGTCCAATACTCTAGGGATTTGGTGAGGAGAAGAGTGGCGCTCTAAGAGCTAGCCGAAGGACTAAAAGAAGAATTTGAAGTCTGGTTGTGCTTGAGGTGAAATGAGCAAAGCGCTCCTTAAGCTAGCTAAAGCCCTAAAAAGAATTAGAAAACTTGGTCGTGTTCTAATGAGTTGACTAACCAAAGTGAGTAAAGTACTCCTAGAGCTATCTAATACCCTAAAAGAAAGAGAAAACTTAGTCATGCCCCAATGAGTTGACTAATCAAGGCAGGTAAAGTTCTCTTAAAGTTGGCTAAGACCCTAAATTGGATGAGAAAATTTGGTCGTGCCCTAATGAGTTGACCAACTAAGGTAAGCAAAGTACTCCTAGAGCTGGCTAGGATTCTAAATTGAATGAGAAAACTTGGTCATGTTCCAATGAACTAATTAATCAAGGTGGGCAAAGCACTTCTTAAACAGGGTAAGACCTTAAAAGAATGAGGAAAATTGGTCGTGCCTCAATGAGCTAACTAACTAATGCGGGCAAAACGCTCCTTGAGCTGGCTAAGACCCTAAAAGAATAAGGAAACTTGGTCATGCCCCAATAAGTTGACTAATTAAGGCAGGCAAAGCACTCCTAGAGCTGGCTAAGACCCTAAATTGAATGAGGAAACTTAGTCATGCCCCAATGAGTTGACTAATTAAGGTAGGCAAAGCATTCCTACAACTAGCTAAGACCCTAAATTGAAACATGAAAACTTGGTTACGCCCTAATGAGTTGATTAACTAAGGTGAGCAAAGCGCTCCTAGATCGGGCTAAGACCCTAAACTAAACAAGGAAACTTGGTTATGCCCCAATGATCTGACTAACCAAAGTGGGTAATGTTACGCCCCGAACAAAAAGAGTCATAATAATCTTGCCATGTAAACTATTCTAAGATAAAAGCTGACCTCACAACTACTATCATAGATACATTTCACATAAGGTGTGTACAACTTAATTAACTTGAAATGTTCGTTCCGATACCTGTTAATAACCAAACTTGTAGTATAGCTTTACAAAACACCTGTTCTATACAACCTATCGTCTCATACCACAACAGTATTTATACAAATGTTTCACATCTAAAGTTAAAGTTTACAATTAGAGTTTATTAAAAACTACAGGTTTTGTAGTCTATATACAATATGTTAGGAAACTAACAGGCGTCTTAGGGAATTCCTAGTTAGTTTCCTCAAAATTAAAAAAAAAAATAAAGTCAAAACCCTAGGTTCAATTTATTCCTCATTCCTCACTTTCCTAAACAACAGCATACTAACCTGGGAGCGGTGGTATTGGAACATCTTAATCCTCACTCAGCACCTGTAAAAGAGTCTATAAGGATGTGAGTATAACTAGCTCAGTAAGTGGGACAGAGTCAGAAGAGTACCATACAATCACAAGTAAGGTTATTAATTATGATGAAATACAATGCAATCAATCAAATGAAACACCGCACAATGTTATCTGGTCTACTATGAGGTTAGAAAAATTACATTTGCTTCAACCCGGATTGAGGAGTTTCATCACAACTCAAGTCAGACCAAACCTAAGTTTGTGCAATGGAGAACACTCTCCTCCCATGACCGCCTTTGAACCACGACCCCCACCCTTACCGCGATCTTCTCACCTGCCACTTAGTTCGACTAAGGATGGAGAAATGACCATTTTAACTATCATTATCAAAGAAAGTCAGTATTTGGCCTAATACTCTTAATCATTTCTTCTAATGGGTGTTATGCATGTCTAATTTCATTTTAGTCGAATAGACGTTAGTTTTAATCAAAGGTAGCCAAACAAGTTTATACAATATAGAAACAATGTAAACATGCAAAACAGCATACTAAGGAGTTCAACTTCTATTACAACTGAGTATCATATATACACACAGCATGCGCACAGTCAATTAACTACAAACATAGCCAGAAGTACTCTTGTTCTCCAAATACTTTAATATAGTATCACAACAAGTGGTGAAGCTACAATCCTAACTTACTTGTTTAGACGCTCACTATTACTGATTGGAGTGGTCAACTGTCTTTATACTTGAAGATCCTATTTACACAAAAAAGCCAATTTCAGTCTTCATAATAATTACGAAAACAATAAGGTTTGATCTAAAACCGTTATATATATATTATTTCTATAATATATAGTCATATTATTATTACATATTGAGTTAAGTTGTTAATTGTTGATACTATATATCATCTGTACTATTAAGTATTATATATCGTTTTGATTACGTTGAAACAAACTTTCAATTTATTAAATCACATTTTAATTTTGGTAAGGTTACTGAAATACGTATATTCTAGAAAATGATAGGGTTTTAGGTTATATTGCTTAAGATTGTCCAATTTTAATAAAATTAGTATCGTTGGGTTCATACAAACCTAACGATACCTTTTACAAATCCTGTTCTTGGAGACGACTTTTAACTGGTAGTTCAGATTTTTAATACAGTTATACATATCTATATAAATATTATCGTATTATATGTAATTTAAGTTATTAAATTATATTTTACTTGATTTTTCCATATAACGCTATAATATAAATATTATCTAACCCTAATACACATATAACGTATCCTGATCATAAAACATCAATAAATATATTAAAAATACTCTTTTTATCTAATCTGATCGGTAACCTCATACATAGTTTTTATTTAACTATTTATTTCATTTTAACTTATTATTACCAAAAATACATCTTGGCTTGTAAATTTAGCTATTTTACTAAATAAATTCTTAATAAATAGTTTGGGTTACCAAATAATTCTTCGAAAATATCTATAGACTCCTAAAAATATAGAGAATTCAGTTATCACTTGGTTTCAAGTTTTCAATCTATCGCCGATATATTCGTATTTACGATTTTACTCTTAACTTATTCTAAATTACTCAATCATGATTCTTTTTATACCAAATTAATTTCAATCTAACCCAACATTGTTATTATTAACTAGAGAACAGTACATATCCATTTCATCAATTAATTTCATAATTTCCTATTTAATTTATAATTTCAACCTATTTTTAGGCAAAAAAATGTAATAAATATTAAAAATATTCAAATCAAAATCCAGGCTATATAGAAATTATCTATATATCATAAACATCCTATACAAAAATTTTCAACTACAAATAAAATCATTTAGTACATTTATTTTACAATTTTAAATTCGGATAAATAGTAGATTTCTTAAAAAAACATATTAAATATTACAAAATTTTCAAAAATGAAAATATCACATGAAAGCATATTCAAAATAACCTAAGTATAATTTTTTATGTAATTTTCTGGGTAGTCTAGGCATTTTTTACAATTTATTGAAAAATAGGGCAGAGAAATGACCTGGCTATTCGTGTGATCTTCGATGGCCAGCGGCAGTTGGGGATGTGTCGGATAGCTTAGGCGCATTGGTGATCAGTGGTGGCTGGTCGGGCTCTACAACAGAATCGATTTAGGTTAAGGTTCTATCCTAGCACGAATTTCCTCTATTTTTTGTATATTTATTTCTAAAGTGTTTTCATTTCCCTAATTTTTTTTTTCCATTGATTTTCTTTAGATGTCTAGGGTCCTAAAGTGTTTAATTTCTATCATAGGTTTACTTTTATACTGGTGCAAAATTTTCCAAAGTTTTCTCTCCATAAATACATGGTTATCCAATTATTTTCCTTAGCATATAGTGTCAAATTCCTAGAGAATCAGCTTTTGATTCATCACAATTCTGAATCCACCGCATGCCATGGCAAATCCAGCAACTTTCCAATCGATTCCAGCAAGCTTCAATGCATTTGGATATGTTTTATTAAATATCTGCTTAAATATGGATATTATATATTATGATTTAGTTATTTGTTAATGTATAAGTATATATATTCAATATATATATCATGTATAGTATCTAACTATACTCGTATAATTAAGTTTCTAATATATATTTGATTTTTAGGATACATTCTCTTAATCAATTTCATGAATTCAATTCAATATACATATAATTATATAATTTAAGGTTATTTTATAGGTATAATTATTATTTATACTGGATATACTCATAAAAATGCGTATATATTCATATAGTAAATTATATTATATTATCTCATTTTATAGTTTAGTTAACTTATCTGTAAGTTCTCATCATAATCTGAGCTCGATTTTTAAGGGTTCCTTACATTATTGTACTATATTAAATAATCTTACTTCTAAGGGTAAAATTGGGATTTTAGATCACTGTTTCCAAAATCTAACTTCATTGTATTACTTCATATAACTTTCATATTTTAATCATAAAGTTTGAACTCAATTGGATAACTTTCCTTAAAAGCCCTAAATCTAGGCTTGGTTATCCTAAAGTTAGCTAAGACCCTAAACTGAATGAGGAAACTTGGTCGTATCCCAATGAGCTGACTAACCAAGGTGGGTAAAACGCTCCTAAAGTTAGCTAAGACCCTAAACTGGAACCTGGTAGTGCCTTACTAAGCTAACTAATTTAAGTAGAAGCGTCTTTGGTAAACTAGCAATCCTAAAATTAGATCGATCTGGAAAACTTGGTAGTGCTCTTTTGAGCTGACTAACCTAGGCGGGAGCGTCTCTCGGAGACTAGTAACCCTAACATTGGATCGATATGGAAAATCTGGTGGTACTCCTTTGAGCTAATTAACCTAAGTGAAATGGGTAAAGCACTCTTAAAGCTAGCTAATACCCTAAATTGAAACCTGATGAAGAGAAGCGACTTATGGGTTTACTAAAGGAATAGAAGCGCCTTACAAGCTTGCTAAGAGGATATGATGAAGAGAAGCATCCCATGGGATCGCTAAGAGAAAGTTGAAAAAAAGCTCCCAACGGGCTTGCTAAGAGAAAGCTAATGAAGAGACATGCCTTGTGGGCTCGCTTGAGTGGATTTGATGAGAGAAAGCACCTAATGGGCTCATTAAGAGAAAGTTGATGAGGAGATGTGCCCTGTAGGCTCTCTATAATAAAGTTGGTAAGGGAAGCACGTTATAATCTCACTAAAGACCTTATATAAAGTTAACGACAGAGAGGTTAAAAGCCGGCTAGCAGCCTAGAAAGAAAAATCAAATGATGCCTTAAAGGCTAACGGGATCCCTAAAATGAAAGACAGGATAGTACCTTAAAGGCTGGTTGAATCTCTAAAAAGAAAAAGAGGAGTCAGTGCTCTAAGAGCTTACTAATGCCCTAAAAAGATAGAACAATCCTCTACAAGCTAGCTAGAACCTTAAAAAGAACAAAAGAGGGGTTAGCGCTCTAAGAGCTAGTTAGAACCCTAGAAAAATGGGATAGCACCCTAAAGGTTAGCTGAAACGCTGAAAAGAATATAGAGAGATCAGTGCTTTAAGAGCTAGCTAACACTCTAGAAAGACGGGATAGTGTCTTAAAGGTTGGCTGAAACCCTAAAAAGAATAAAGAAGGGTTCAGTGCTCTAAGAGCTAGCTAATACCCTAAAAGATAGGACAACGCCCTAAATACTAGCTAGAACCCTAAAAAGAATAGAAAAGGAGACAACACTCTAAGAGTTAACTTGAACCCTAAGAGGAACTTATGAAGGATTGAAGAATTAAAGGAAGGAGAGCAACTATTTTTAAAAGACTTCTTGACTTGGAAAAGTATTTATAGGAAGATTGCTAAAAAACTATTTATAAAAAAATGCATTAGGGATAAGCCTTTTAATTTGAAAAAGAGTTAAGAAACTGCAATAAGGAAAAAAGATCTAAACTATTAAGGTTAATTTAAAAAATGACCACCTTAGAAAGGAAACGAATGACATGGATTGAAAGCTTGGCTACTCAAGTTTACGTGGATTAGACAAGAATTTTGTGACAAGCCTTTACTTTCTCTCTCTTCTCTTTCTTCTTCATTTTTTTCTTTTTTTTTTTTTTGAAAATTTTGCCAACAAGTATAAATTCTTATTAAGGAACAATCTTATAACCACCCTCTCCTTGGTAATCATGTGGAGTTTCTTAATGCCCTTGACCCTAGGGCTTCTCGTAGAGCTTTTGTGATTTCAAGACATTCTTTTTTAAGGAAAAAGTAATTCATAATTAGTTTAGTCAAAGAGGTCTTCCTTGCTAGCTCTTAGTCTAAATTTTGCTCTCGATTTCAATTCCAAAAATTATAGTTTGTTTTGCAAGTAATACACTTTGATCAATCTGTTAGGTTTTTTTTTTTTTTTGTTTGACATTATGAATTTAGGCTTTTGGTCTAAGGGTTTCAAAGAGGATTAATGAGGAGGTTTATTTTGAAAGAAATATTTTTATTTATTCTGAGTGTACAAGTCAAGAACCTTAAGGAAAAATTAGAAGTATACTTGTCCCAATTTCAAAAACAATTTTTATTAAAGATAAATTATAATTTTTATTGAAGATAAATTATCTCGTAAGATCAAAAAAACATTTATTGCATAAGGGTGGTAGTCTGGGTGAAGAGGCCTTATAGGACTCAATATAGGTAAGAGAGGCTTCAAAGTGTCAAAGTAGATATAGAGATTTAGGTTTTCGAGCTTTCAAGCGCAATTTAAGGCCTTGTGTTTTTTAGGGTATTTTTGGGCTTGAGTTCCTTGCCTTTTGATTCAGTTTGCTATCCCTATCAAGATATGACATATCTCTTGGGGCTTTTGTTTTACACTCAAGCCTAATTCTTCGGCCTTTTTTTTTTCTTTTTTTATTTTTCATCTTCTCTTTACTTTACCCCACTATCTCTTGCTATTCTTTTCTTTCCTTTTGACTTCAAGAGTGATTATTGCTGAGTTTTTTGCTTTTTAAGTGATTCAGGGCCTCAAATCCATGGATTTCTAGTGTATGGGCTTGAGGTGGTTGAAAAAGGAAATAGACTCTTCTTTATTTCAAAGAAAAATAATTTATCAAAAATAAAAGTCATTTTTGAATTAATGTTACTTAAACAAGCATAAACTAATCTTACCCTTATCTTTTAATCAATTACACTAACCTCTGAATTGCCCCATTGTGAGGTGGTTCTTGATAGGGTTTCAATTTGAAAATTCTTCAAATAGGTCCAACAAGGTGAATAATAT
Organism: Lumnitzera littorea; assembly: GCA_024138015.1. Classification (NCBI taxonomy): domain Eukaryota; kingdom Viridiplantae; phylum Streptophyta; class Magnoliopsida; order Myrtales; family Combretaceae; genus Lumnitzera; species Lumnitzera littorea. Next base: position 2,414,150 of record JAMXBB010000005.1, on the reverse strand, counting down.
ATGATTTGTGTTTAAGATTTAGAAGTGAATGCTTAACTTCACTTTAATCTACGTATCACATTCAAAGTGGACCTCCTTTAAGGAATGAGTCCAAAGTATTCTTACAGTTATATCGCTCGACTCTTAAAGTGTTTCAAGTTGGTGTATAGGATATAGCTTACCTTTTCTCATCCTAAACTTTTTTAAAAAGTGAGTTACCGGTTTCTTTAAGATGAGTCTATTTTTTATCTGCCTAGGATGAGGATTGGTTTTACCTCGCAATTTCTCCAATTATGCCCCAGTATTTGACTTTATGTTTTGGTTTGTTTCATGATTAAGCTTGGCTTTCTAAACAGATTAGGGGTTTTGGCTTAGCTTAGTTATTTTTAGGGGTTAAAGATTGTGCTCAAGTCGGTTGCTTCGATGGGCTATGGTTCATGTTCGGATTGGTTACTTGGTCTAGTGGCTTATGTTTAGGTAGGCTAGTTGGATGAGCCCAAGGTTGGTGTTTAGGTTGAATACCTAACCAAGCGGCCTGTATTTATGTAGGTTACCTGAATGGGTCTAAGGCAGTGATGTTTATTGAAATCTTGGTTCTTTCTGCATGTTTGGCTCTCAATGCTAAATTAAAACCAGACAACTTATGTATGCTAAATCTTAAAGCCTTCGAAGAAAGGTAAGACAATGCCAAGCGTAACCTTGCTAGCTACCAAAGACAACTTAGTGTTGCTTATGATCACTTAGTCAAGAAAAGATCATTTTAGCAAGGCGATGTTGTACTTTGTGTAGCAAAGCATGTGTGGTAAGGTATTCCAACGCCAAAGTTTACACCTAAATGGGAAGGCCCTTTTGTAATTCATGAGGTCCATAACAGTGGCTACTACAAGCTCTTTAATCTGAAAACTGATGCAATAACCCCTCCCTTTTAACTTTTAATGTGTTAAAAAGTTTCGTTTGTAAATCTAACAATGTATTTGCAATCCATACAAATGAAACATTCAATTTCCATTACTTTATTTCTTTATGTTCTTTTACTTTCTTTTGTCTTGTTGTTGTTACAAAGTTAGAGATTTATCTCCTTAGCGCACAGTTTTAATTGTGTATTATATTCTTGTCCCCTTATTGTTGCTAAGTTAGAGATACGTCTCCTTAGTACATAAGACTAATACATGAATAAGTAAAGAGAAAGCAATACAAGGTTGAGTATTGGGAAATACCCTCTTGACCACCGATAATACACTTAGCACATGTTATTATCACTGCTTAAGCACAATCAACTATTTTATCTTATATGCTCAACTTATTGTTATTAGTAAGGGAGAGCCTCCCTCCAATGTACAATTCTATACTCTAGGCTTCAGAAGCCATAAGGAGTAAATCCTACTATCCTGGTATTTCTTTTACAATGTAATTGTTAAGTGAGGCATTACCTCCAAAAGTATACGATGACCCCCTATAGGTTTTAGTGGCATAAGTCACCTCTAGGCTAAGAAGCCTTGTTATTTGATACAACTAAATAATTGAAATAAATAAAGAATAGAATAATAGGAGGAAAGCAATCAAATTTCATTCAATCAGTAAATTCTAAAATATCTCGAATACAAAAAAAAAAGGGGGGGCAATAGTAAAATAAATGAATATAACCAAACTCCGCTAAAGGTAGCAATCTAAATCTACTATGGACTTAAGGTCCGTATCTCCTAATAAATATTTTGCTTCACGATCTATCTCCTCAATAGCAACTGGCAAGGCTTGAATCCTTGCCACTAGCTCACCTTGTCTTCTCATAGCGACACGATAACTCAGCAATCTCTTAGCTTTGGCAGCAATGGGCTCTAAGCTGCCAACCTTGAATTTTAAAAGATGAGCCCCTTCAACATAGCTAATTAGTTACTATAGCTTATCATCTGATAAAGACCTCCAAGACTTCTTAAGTAGTGATTCAACTTCTCTTAACACTTTCACCATGGTATTAGCCAACTCGATCCTTAACGTAGGAGACTCACTCTAAAAATCTTGGTTCATAGCGTAAAGTCCAGTCTCTCCAATGGTTCCAATAGATAGGAAGGAATGTCAAATCCATTAAAGGATATTATCTCCTTCGGATGGCTTCTGGAGTTGCTATCATGTCTCTACGAGACAAGTTAGCAACTGGGGATGGAGAGACATCAATAGATGTTGCATATACTTCACCTCCATGAGTCCCTAAGCATAGCAATGCATCTGCATAAGTATCGCCATCACTTGCCTCATTAACTGACAAAGTAATGTTCTATGCTTTAGGGGAATCGTTCAACTTTTCAATTCCATTATCATCATCAACATCCACATATTGGACTAGAGATTCACCATAATTTACCAATTCCTCATCATCATTATCTAAAGCTACTACTAGTGTAGCAGGATCGTCTAGACAAACCCCGGAGCTTAACTTGACAACATTGTCTTTCTCGCGAATTGCAATAGGAAAGCTCGTCCTAACCTGCAAGAGCAAAGAAATAAACTCAGAAAAAAAAATTATACATATAAAATAGCATGATACATTTAATAAAGTTACCTCCTGAATAAATGCTCGCTTGGTTTGTCTTGAATTCACTAGTGGAGGCGAAGGGTGATTGTTCTTAGACTTTAAAGAAGGGTTCACCCCTGTTGTCCTACTAGGACATTCCAATTGTTTAGTAATAGCCCCCCATGCATCTCCACTATCTTGAGACCTGGGCCTTAGGAGTTTAAAAAAGAATTCGTAATAATATACAGTAGGTGCATGAATTATATCACCTATTAACATAAAGGCATAAGCCTAGAACGTATCTAGGCAATTCATCCAATGTGTATGCCATCCAAGGGAAGCAACCCTAAAGTGACCAGTAGAAGGAAAGAATAGTTGTCGCTTTTCAGGGTGAATCTTTTGAAAGTCATTTGGACATTGTGATTGGCAACAAGATTCAAAACTCTCAGTTATGGTAATCAAGTGAAGCACTTCTTGATCAAAACCAAGTTGATGCGCAACTCAATGGGGAGAGTATACCATGACTCTTAGCTCTAAAAAGCAACCGGCTAAGTCTTTATTATTAAGAAGTGACGGTAAACTCCCTAGAATATACCATAAGAGGAACCTAACTTGAGAATCGAGGATATTTTCTTGATTTTCCATCAAGGTAACCTTATCGTATGAGCCAAGAGGATAAAGTCCATTATTGTCTTCATATCTTACAATCTACTTGACATAAGTGCAGAATGTGAATTCACCCTCAATGTCAATGAGCTATAGGAGTGACTGATCAATCGATCTCTCAATTCAAGCCCACGCTCTAAGAAGAGTAAGGCCAGGTTAGTCTTGTACAGTTTGAGAAGAAAAATGTCTTCGAAACCGCTTATAAAAGAAAAGTTGAAGAAATACTAGGTCAACATGTGAAATGATCACATATTGACCTTTTGAATGTATGGAAGCATGGTAATATAGGTCCAAGCGCCAATAAAGAGAACTTAAGTAGAAGGGACCTAGAGCGAATCGCTCACTCTAGGCAATATGTATGGCCAAGAGGAAGAGTCGTAGACCAATACCTTCCTCAGGCCTTCCGAGGAACATGAACACGGAAAGCCAGAACACAATGAAAGCGGAAAGTTTATACTTACAAAGGTAAGACAAAAAACGTATGAGATGAAGAGACAACTACAACACTTGAATTAAAAATAAATAAATAAAAAAGAAGAGAGAAAGAGGATATGAAGGTACTGACTCTTTCCCGTGACCTAGGCCTGGAACCTGAGGCCTGTCCTTCCTTTATTCCTCAAAGAAGTATACGAGCCAAGAAGCAAAACATGGCTTCTTCTTCTTAGTGCAGGTAACTTGCAAAGCACCCATTAAGGATGTCTAAAAGCTGTGCTCTTTGTGAGAGGTTGCCGTGGCAATAAGGTCAACTTGTCTAAAGTTGCAAAGATTTAATAGCATAGCCATGTCTTCTAATGTTGGAGTTATCTCCCCCCATAAAGTAACAAATGTATAGGTCTGAATACTCTAACGCGAGATGATTACCCACCATACTTCCATTCCACTTGTTTGTGGGAATTGCAACCGAGTAGAAATGCTAATAGCACGAAGGACTTTAGCCTTCTTTAGTAGAGTCATATATTCCGACTTCTCTGCAATGGTTTCATTTTTCTGCAAATAAAAAAATAGACTCTTCCTTAAGAAACCAGTAAGTCACATTTTGAAAAGTTTAGGAAGAGAAGAGACAGACTATATCTTATACACTAACCCTCGAAACACTTTGAGAGTTGAGTGATATAATGGTAAGGATACTTTGGACTCATTCCTTAAAGGAGGTCCACTTTGAATGTGATATGTAGATTAAAGTGAAGTTAGGCATTCACTTCTAAATCCTAAACACAATCATCTATTATTCACCCCGTTGGACCTATTTGGAGAATTTTTAAATTTAAACCCTATCAAGAACCACCCCATAATAGAGCAAATCGAAGGTTTGGGTCATTTATTAGAAGACAAGGGTAAAATTGGTTTATGCTTGTTTAAGTAACACTAATTCAAGAGCAGCTTTTATTTTTGATAAATTATTTTTCTTTGAAACGAAGAAGAGCTAATTTCCTTCTTCAACCACCTTAAGCCTATACACTTGAAATCCATGGAATTAGGGCCTTGAATCATTTGGAAACAATCACTCTTGGGGCCAAAAGAGAAGAGAGAATAGTAAGAGATAGTGGGGCGAAGCAATTGAAAAAGAAAAAAAAATGGGAGAAGAAAAGAGGCCAAATAATTAGGCCCGGAAGTGTAGGATAAAAAGGCCCAAGAAATGTTTCACATCCTAATAGAGGCAACCAAACCAAATCAAAGGGCTAGGAGTCGATGCCCAAATAGCCTCAGAAAACACAAGGCCTTAAATCACACTCCTAAGCTTGGAAAACCCAAATTTCTATATTCACACTGACACTTTAAAGCCTCTCCTACCTATACTGAATCACATAAGGTCTCTCTACCCACAATACTACCCTTATACATGTAAAAGCTCTTCAAATCTTGAAGATTTGAAATTGGAACAAGCATACTTCTAATTTTTCCCAAGGTTCTTGATTTGTACACCTGGGATTAATAAAAGTGTTTCTATCAAAATAAGCCCTTTCATTAATCTTTTTTTTTTTTTTAAACCTTTAGACCAAAAGCCTAAATTCATAAGGGTAAACTAAAAAAGACCTAACGGATTGGTTAAGGAGTATCACTTACAAAATGGACTATAATTTTTGGAACTGTAGTCAAGAGTGTAATCTATACTAAGAGCTAGTAAGGAAGACCTCTTTGACTAAACCAATTCTGAGTTACCTTCTCCTTAAGAAAGGAATGTCTTAAAATCACAAAAGCCATAAGAGAAGCCTTAGGGTTAGGGGCATTAAGAAAGGATAGGGGTGGTTATAAGATTGTTCCTTAATAAGAATTTATACCTGTTAGCAAAACTTTCAAAAAAAAAAAAAAGAGAGAGAGAGAGAAAGAGAGAAAGTAAAAGCTTGTCACAAAATTTTGGTCCAAATCCATGTTGGCTTGAATAGCCAAGCTTTTAATCCATGTCATCTGGTTCCTTTCCAAGGTCATCATTCTTCAGTTGTGGTTTTTAAACATCCTTCAAACTTTTTTTTTTCCAAATCAAGGAGCCTATCCCTACTCTTTTCCTTTTCATAAATGGTTTTTCAACAAATCTCTTTATAAATACTTTTCCAAGTCAAAAAGTCTTTTGAAACTAGTTGTTTGCCTTATTTTAGTTCTTCATTCATTCATCTTTTTCCTCTTAAGGATCAAGCCAGCTCTTAGAGCGTTGTCCCATTTCCTTTTTCTTTTTAGGGCTCCAGCTAGCCTTTAGGGCGCTGTCCCTTCTTTCTAGGGTGTTAGCTAGCTCTTAGAGTGCTAACCCTTCTTCTTCCTTTTAGGGTTCTAACTAGCCTTTAAGGCAATGTCCCTTCTTTCTAGGGTATTAGTTAGCTCTTAGAGCATTGACCCTTCTTCTTTTTAAGGTTCTAGATAGCCTTTAGGGCGCTGTCCTATATTTCTCTTAAGGTTTAAGCTAGCTCTTAGAGCGCTAATCCCTCTCTTATTCTTTTCGATGTTTCAGCCAGCCTTTAGGACACTGTCCTATCCTTCTCTTAGGGTTCAAGCTAGCTCTTAGAGTGCTAATTCCTCTCTTATTCTTTTCAAGGTTCCAACCAGCCTTTAGGGCGCTATCTCATCTTTTTCTTAAGGTTCAAGTCGGCCCTTAGAACGCTATCCCCTTTTCTATTCTTTTTTAGGGCTCTAACAAGCCTTTAGAGCGCTGATCTCTCTCTTATTCTTTTTAGGGTTCTAGCCAGCCTTTAGGGTGCTGTCCCATCCTTCTCTTAGAGTTCAAGTCAGCTCTTAGAGCACTAACCTCTCTTATTCTTTTTAGGGTTCCAGTAAGCCTTTAGGGTATTGTCCTGTCTTTCTAAGTTATTAGCAAGCTCTTAGAGCACTAACTCCTCTTTTCTTCTTAGGGATTCAATTAGCCTTTAGGGCGCTATCCTGTCTTTTATTTTAGGGATCTCGTTAGCCTTTAGGGCGTCATCTTATCTTTCTTTCTAGGTTGCCAGTTAGCTTTTAACCCCTCTATCATCAACTCCATATAGGGTCTTTAGCGAACCCGTAGGGTGCTTCCCTCACCAACTTTCTCTTAGCGAACCCATGGGGCGCTTCTCTTTCACCTTACTCTTAGTAAGCCTATGGGGCGCTTCTCTTCATCAAATTCCCTTAGCGAGCCAGTTGGGCGTTTCTATTCCTTTAGCAAGCCTGTAGGGCACCTCTCTCATCAATTCCTCTTAAGTGAGCCCATGGGGCGCATCTCTTCATCAACTTTTCCTTACCAAACCGATAGGATGCTTCTTGTCACCAATTCTCCTAGTAAGCCCACAGGCTCCTTCTATTCCTTTAGCAAACCCATTGGGTTCTTTCTTTCACCAGGTTCTCTCGTAGCGAGCCCACTGGGCACTTTCTTTTCAACCATCTCTTAGTGAGCCCATAAGGTGCTTCTCCTCATCAGTTTTCTCTTAACGAGCCTATGGCGCACTTCTCTTCATCAAATTCTCTTAGTGAACCCATTGGGTGCTTCTCTTCATCTCATCCAGTTTAGGGTCTTAGCCAGCTCTAGGAGCGCTTCGCCCATCCTACCTAGGATAGTCAGCTCAAATGAGCACTACTAGGTTTCAAATTGATCAAATTTTAAAGTTCCTAGTCCCTAAGCAATGTTCCCGCCTAGGATAGTCAGCTTAAAGGAGCACTACCAGGTTTCAAATTGTCAGCTCAAGGGAGTACTGCCAGGTTTCAGATCGATCAAATTTTAGGGTTGCTAGTCCCTGAGAGATGCTCTCGCTTAGGATAATTAGCTAAAAGGAACACTACCAGGTTTTAGATCGATCAAATTTTAGGGTTGCTAGTCCCCGAGAGACACCTCGACCTAAGTCAGTGAGCCTAGTGAGGCACAACCAAGTTTTCCAAATCGATCAAATTCTAGGGTTGCTAATCCCCAAAAGACGCTCCCACCTAGGTTAGTGAGCCTAGCGAGGTACAACCAGGTCTTCTGGATCGATCAAGTTCTAGGGTTGTTAGTCTCCAAGAGACACTCCCGCCTAGGATAGTCAGCTTAAAGGAGCACTACTAGGTTTTACATCAATCAAATTTTAGGGTTGCTAGTCCTCGAGAAATGCTCCGACCTAGGTTAATAAGCCTAGTAAGGCATAACCAAGTCTTCTAGATCGATCAAATTCTAAAGTTGTTAGTCCTCAAGAGACGCTCTTACCTAAGTTAGTAAGCCTAGTGAAGCGCAACTAGGTTTTAGATCGATCTTAGTTTAGGGTTGCTAGTTTCCAAGAGATGCTCCCGCCTAGGATAGTTAGCTCAAAGAAGCATTACTAGGTTTCAGATCGATCAAATTTTAGAGTTGCTAATCCTTGAAGGACACTCCTGCCTAGGATAGTTAGTTCAAAGGAGCACTACCAGGTTTCAAATTAATCCAATTTTAGAGTTGCTAATCCTCGAGAGACACACCCATCTAGTTAGTACAGTAGAGCATTACTAGGCTTCAATTTAGGGCCTTAGCTAGCTCTAGGAGCGCTTTGCTTACCTTGGTTAATCAGCTCATTAGGGCACGACTAAGTTTCCTCTATCAGTTTAGGGTCTTACCCAGCACTAGGAGTGCTTTACCTACCTTGGTTAGTCAATTCATTGGGATACAACCAAGTTTCCTCTATTAATTTAAGGTTTTAGCTAGCCTTAAGAGTGCTTACCCATCTCATCTAGTTTAGGGTCCTAGCCAACTCTAAGAGCGCTTTGCTCACTTTAGTTAGTCAACTCATTAAAGCACGACCAAGTTTCCTCATTCTTCTTAGGGCCTTACCCAGCTCAGGGAACACTTCACCTGTTTCACTTCGCTTCATCAGTTCATAAGAGCATAACCAGACTTCAATTCTTCTTTTAGTCTTTCGGTTAACTTTGAGTGCCACCATTCTCTTCTCCAAATCCCTAATGGATTAGACCTATGATAGTTAGCTAGCTGTAGTACTTCTTAGGATAAAATCCATTCTTAAGGCAAAACTAGTATTTGTTTTATCTTTGTGATAAAGTCTTACTTAAACTTGACCACAAAGAGAGGTAACTGTAAACACCTAATTTTTGCACTCCCCCCCCCCCCTTTCATTTTTCAAATTAGGTTATAGGGTCCTAAATTAAAAAAAGTTTAAAAAATGGAAAATTAAAGAAAACCCCCAAAAAAATGAAGAAATTTAGAAAAAATAGGAATTCCAGAAAAATACAAAAATATAGAAAAATAGGAAAAAGCACAAAAAATAAGAAACTTAGAAAAAATACAAAAAATGGAAAATTTTGGAAAAGTACATAAAAATTTTGAAAAGTCACAAAAATTTGAAAATAATAATAATAATAAGATTTTAGAAAATAACATTTTGTTAGAATAGATTTTTAATTTTAATTTAGGTTTAAAAGTTGAGCTGTTGAACCTAGGCTTAGATTTAAATCTAACCTAAGTTGACCTAGTCCATATATACAATTTAATTATACATATGGACAAGATACAGGTCAACGGCTTAACAATAAAACACTTAAACTAAACGTATGGATTAAGCTAGAGGATAGGGGTTCGAAGCTCACTTGAGGCATGAGGATGTTTTTTTTATCTTTTTCTTTTTTAAATCCACATATTGACACATGTCAAAACATCATTACACATGTCAAAACATCATTGGGTCACATGTCTAATTGAAATACGAGGCGGATTGTGATTCGCTTGAACAACACACATTCTTTCCCCTCATTTTTTCCTCTCCTTTCCTTATTATTTCCCTCTCTTTCTTTCTTTAAAAAAGAAAAACATAGCACAAAAAAAAAAAATAGTAAAGGGGGAAAGAGAAAAACACGCACATGGGGGGACCCACACTCGGTTAACTCTCTCTCCCTTATCTCCCTCTCTCTCTACCGCACTCTGTTTCCGTCTCAGCCAACACTGGCCTACTCCCTCTCTCTCTCAACCCAAACACAAGACCCTATACACACACGCCATCCACAACCACCACACCCATATCACCACCGAACCCACAATACATATATACACTCCTCTCTCTCGGCCTGGATCTCTTGAACCCCCTCGATACTCTTTCACTCTCGGACCTCTCTTTCTCTAACTCCTCTCTCTCAATGTCTCACTGTCTCGTTCCCTTTCTCTCTACTACACTACTATCGCATGGCTACCTAACTCTATACACCGATTATCGAAAACCTCCCTCTCCACTACACTCTCTCACGCAACCACCATTGCCTCTCGATCTAAACCCAATCGCAACAAGCTCCACCTTCTTGACCACTCATACCCCTTGACCACTCTTTCTTTCAGCCTTCATCCACAAACCCATACACTCGTATAAGGACCCTTTCTCGGCCGAACCACACTTACACTCTCGCATAACCAGACACTAACCCACAACTTACCACCACTGCGCTCTAAATCCATCCCAGCATCGTATCCCCAGTCACTTAATCTACATACTCTCTCGCTCGATTAGCAACCCTCCACCATACTCAACCCACGATGCCCTCGCTTTCTCATTCACGGACACCACCACTCCACCACAACCACTACCAGATGACCACCAAACGCAATGGCATCGAAAATACCCCTCTAACCCCAATATAAAGACCACAAAACCACCCTTTCTTACTAGATCCAGTGGCTAAATCACCCTAAGAAGCGTCTTCTTCAAACTGCTGTGAGCAACCTAACCTCGACTTGGATCGGTGGAGCTTCGATCCGACTCGCGACCTGCATCCCAACTTACGCTCCAGATCTGACCCAACGCTAACCCTAGGATTCGACCCGCATTACTGACCAGACCCAAATCCCTATTGCTTAGTCTAGCCATTTTCCAATTTAATAATTGTTGTTGTTTTTTTTATATTTTATTTCTTGTAGTTTGTTGTAAAATAATAAAAAAAGAAAGAAAAAGGAAAAAGAGAAAAGAAGAAAAAACCGAAAAGGAAAAAAAAAAGGAAAAGAGAAAAAGAAAGAAAATGTAGTTTATTTATTTGTTATTTTACTTAGTCTAATAAATAAAATAAAATAAATAATAAATAAAAAGGAGTAAAAAGTAAATAATAATAATAAATAAAATATTTGAGCAAAATAAAATTCATTTTACCAATTAGAAAAACATATTTTTCAAATAAACAAAAATAAAAGGGATCTTTTCCAAATTAGGCCACTTTAGATTTTCCAAAAATAAACCACTTTAGGATCCTTAGAAAATTTCTTCAAATAAAATCAAAATAGATAAAAATATAAACTCGGTTGTTTTTCCAAAATTAAAATTAAATCAACCTACTATGTTTTTGGTAAACGAATTACGAAAGTCTAATCCCAAATAGTGAGTATGTAAGCACCTGTACATTAGTACATGGCGACTTAAAATATGGAAAGTATTATAGTTTTTTTTTTTTTAATCAAAAGATCGGTAGTTAAGTTATAACCAATCCATCTAATTGGTTATAATTTAACTATTTTTCCTGACTCCAGTTGGGTGGCGACTCCAAATTTTTTCAAATTAAAAAAAATGATTTTCTTTAAACGTTAGTCAAGAATCAATATTAAACGAGTATGGTTTAGTACTGATCGGTTTAAAGAAGACCTAATTTTATAAAAAGAACCGAGAGAATGAAAAATCAGGTTCAACAATATTAAATATTGTCTTTACAATATTTTAAAAATAGTGGTTTTAAAAGTAATAATAGTGTGAGGCCCATATAACTTAAAAAAAATATGAAGAAACTTTGGTGAAAAAAACTACAAATAAAGTGTAGAGTTTTTCAAGAGAGAAAGTTTGTTTAAAAACTAATGTGATAGTATAAAGGAACTTTTAGAGTTCCTACCATTGTATATGGTGACAAGGAAGTAAAATGTGTATAGACGCATCGTGTGGTGTTTGAGAAAAGGATTATTTCCAACTTTTAGTTTTGGCTTTTGTTCGTAAGGAGGGTGTTTGTTTGAGTTTTTATCGAGCAGAGTTGCAACTTGTATTGAGTGTAGATTTGAGTGTACTTCTACCATCTGACATGGAGTGGATTTTTGGGCATCTAAAGCGCATAGGTGGCATATTTTTCAAGAGGAGGTTGAGAAGAGATTTAATTCATTGTACAAGGATTTTGTTAGCTTAACCAAGTTTTGGGTCTAGGAGTTGGATTAGGATGGTAGACGGTGGACTTTTGAGTATGGGCCTAAAGGTCCATCTATTCATTTGTTTGGTATGTGTAAATTACACATGATCAAGGCCCTATACTTATCTAGCTTATTATTATTTTCAATTAGTATATATTTTAGTTGTATTATTATTATTATTATTTTCACCCATAGATGTCCTAAATTCAAGATTCATCATTGGGATTTAAGGGTTCTAAAAATGTCTTATTATTAAGTTAAAGTAGGTAATGAGTTCTCTAATACTTTCTTAATGTCCGTAAAATTTTCTAGAGTTACATCCTGTGTAATATTCTAACAACACTTACAAGGTTAAAAATTTACAAAGTCGACTAATACAACAATATGCAAGGGAGTATGATTATTTATAGATCCTTCCAATATGATAAAAGAAAAAAATAGATCTACAAGTTTCAAAAATATAGAATTATTTGTATTATTATCAAAGTATTTTATTATTAGACGAGCTGTATAGTAAATCATCATTCATATAAGAAATTTTATAAAGGATATTCAAACGATGCATTATAACTTTTATGTTTATTTATTAAAATTTTATTTTGAATCATAATACTATTTCATCATGTATACAAGGATCCTATATGCACATCTTTTAGATGTGTAGGAATTGTTTAATACATAATTGACCAAATATGGTTGTCACTATCATTTATTTATACTTATTAAGTCCATTATTTAATTACTACACACACACACACACACACATATATATATATACTAGTAGATGAAACTTAAAAGGATATAATTTTTATCAAAATGAAAAATGTAATATAAAAGTTAATTATTTTGAAAAAGAAAACTGCACTTAAAGTTTCTTAGTAAATGTATAAAAAACAAAATAATGATGAAAATGATAAGATAGATGTACAAAAATATATGTATGATAACTAGGTAATGATAACAAAAGAGAATTTAGAGCTCAAACCCATAATAATTAGTCATTATCTAGCTACTAACTACAGTTGAAATTAAATTAATTTTAATTTAAAAGAAAGTAGGAGGGGGAGGTTGGTGGGACCACCATTGTAAGTATTATACTAGTATGTTATACGTATAACTATCTGATAATAAGTAAACCAGATAAATATACAATAAAACCATAAAAGTAATCTTAGGAAGAGACTCCACCATCATGTAGTAGTTAATTTTAATAAAAATAACTTGAAGATATTTTAAAGATATTCATAAAAAACTCAAGTTGGTAGTTACATAAAGCCTTAAAGGCTTTAATAACATAGATATGTACACTTTTATAGTTGTATTATAGTGTAATTTGAGTGTCTTATTAGTTCATCAGGTGGCTTAATGTTATAGTTTCAATTAAATTAAAAAGATTGAGTTACCTTACTAGAAAATAACTATATTCTATAATTTTCTTAAAGTACATAACATATATTTTCGTGGTTTCACACTCCATCTCCAATTGCTGCAACATAATGACAAGTTTACTATCCTAGGTTTACATAGATCAACACAAAGGGCCAAATCAGTCGTGAACAGTCGATTCCATGGTGAACTATGACTAGCCCATGTGCTAGTAGTTATGGGCCAATTCGTAGCTGGTGAACCATTTTTCTTTTTTCTTTTTTCCTTTTTTTATCTTTTCTTTTCTTTTTCCTTATTGACCCTTGAAACCTTTTTTTTTTCCTTTCATCCTTCATCATAGCATATATTCCAAATGAACAAAATTTAAAATATAGAGAAATTTCTTACAATATAGAGAACTAATCTGATCGAGTAGAGCAAATTGGTTGGGAAGAAAATATTTTTTAGTATATTTTATAATCGCTTGACAAATGCCAAAGTATCCATTAATTGAAATTAGACAGTCGTAATTTGGTTTGGATTTCTAAAAAACCTTTAGTCAATTAGTCAATTTTACGTTTTGCAAAAAGAATCTAAGTGTATGTAATTATCCAATTTAATTTTTTTGAAGAATAATAATTTCACTCAATCATAATTTGGAAAACCCTAAGACTAGATCACTGCTTTTAGGAAGACCGTGCCATTTAGTTTTTTCTTAATAAGTAGGAAAAATGATTTTTTTATGTGATAAAACTTTTTCCAAAAAAACAAATAGAAAACTTACTATGTCTATTCTTGAGGTAGCTATTCATGTTCATGACTAAGAGTAGAACCACGACTCACTTGAACTTCCATCATATTGGTTCTAGTTGCTAAAGTAATCATTTTTCTCACTTGATGTTTCGCATGGTTCTTGCCGTTTGCAGGCTACCTTGTATGAGTCTTCTGTGCAAGCACTTACCTAAATGTTAACAACAAATAGAGAAGTTTGCCGTTCGTCGACAATGAGGCCTACTGTATTAAACACTTGCTCAACGACGACTGTTGAAGCTAGAGCAGTGAATACTTCATGGGTGATGCAATATAAGAGTAGGTAGTCCCTTGTGTGCCTCTGCCACCACACTAAAATATTGAAGTCCTTGATTAAGATATTCTTGGAAAACTCGAAATTTGTATTAGTATAATGCTGAATCTTAGACATTGGACCATCAGACTGTTACCTCTTCAATTTTTGCACCAATAACTGCTAACTCATAAATGAATAATGTTGCTCCTTAGTAGGTAACGAATGAAAAATTGATGACTAGCCACCGTACTAACTTTGATAGTAGTTAAGTATCTCTTCTATATCGGTCGTCACTGTCGATACTTTTTGCTATGCTTCCAAGCTATACACGTCTTGAGAATCTGTTAGATTTTCAATATAATTGTAATAAATTTTTAAATATATTAATAATAATTTCGTTTTATAATGAGGATTTAGAATAGTTGACATAAGATAAATACAGAGAATGTCTTTATAATAAGATAATTATTTCAATGCCATATCATATATGCATGCGTATAGGTTTTGATCCTCACGAGCCTAAAGTAGTATGTTAAGTACATAACAAACAAGTTTATATTAGGTCTGTAGAGGGAGCAAGGGGAATAAAGGGAGTAAGGGGGAGGAACCTGGCAGTTCAAGGCTCGCTAGTTTGGTGATTCAGGCCTAACCTATTTCGAACTAATTTTGTTTACCGTTTAAAACCGGCTCTTGCATATATCTAAGTTTATATATATTTATATTAAGTTGGAATTTGAGTGAAAAGGGATGTGCGTTGACATTTCTTTTGGCACACTTTGAAAAGGAGAGCACAAGGAATTTTGTAACATTTCTTCTCTGTGTATCTTCGACTATATAGTCTATATTTTTCACAACATAAAGCGCACGGTATAAGAAATATTTTCCATAGAGTTTTTTGATAAAATTTTACAATACGGACTTTCACTGAAAAAATTATTTTTATTATTGCAAGGTATTGTTTTTTTTTTTTTTTTACGAATACAAATTTATATGAACCTTTTTTTTTATAAAATTATTTTTTGTTATTTCAAGATATACTTTTAGATAACGGCATTCCTTTATTATCTAATCATCATTTAATCCTTAAATCCCGATATTTTAAATTGTTTATAAGTCCTAAGCTTATATTTTATAAAGAGTTGGAAAATTTGTAATGGTTTGCTAATTGATTGTGCTGTGTTAGCCAATATTTCTTTCCAAGATATATCCGGTTACGTAGTTAAAAATCAATTCCAGTGTAACCAGAATCGGCGAGTGCAATGCTACAATGTCACTTCAGGAAGGAACAGGCAACCTCGTTTGTTGGTTTTCTAAAGAATTACTATGCATCTATTGGCGAACCAACTTCATATGATACAACAGCTCGTTGGGAATATCTAAAATTTTTATTAAAGATTGGTTCCATTTAACTATAGTTTATGATCTCTCTATATTTATATAAAATTAGATGCCATTTAGAAAAAATTTTAAGCTTTCAAATAGTAGAGTGCTAAGTCATGGCCGATGATAATATTAAAGAAAACAATAAATTTACTTAAAAAATTATCACAATTTATACTTTAATAATATATGTTCATTTTAATATGTTGCATATACTACTACTTAATTATATATAGATTTGTGTTGCAAGTTGATTTACATGATTATTGATAGTCTTTCCTTATTCTTCAAGTTTGACATGTTGCAATAAAGAAAATCAATATTTAGATATAAATTCAAATAAATAATCAACCTTTCGAAAAGTTCAACTAGAAGATCAATATTTTACAAAATGGTTCAAATAATTTTATGGATTGGTTATTATGAACCTCTTATTTAAATTATTTTATGAAACGTTGATATCTCATTTGAACTCATTCCAAAACATTGATCCCTCCGTTATAATTTCTAAAAAAGTGAAAACTTCTCAAATCATAGAAGTGAAATCTCGTATTAAGGATCGTGTTAATTTATATTAAGTAATGCAAAGTCACAATTGTCCATAGTACCATTTTTTTTTTATGGTAAAAGATATGTCTCTTTAATACATAACTAGAGAAAAATGATTTTTAACTGGAGAAAAGGTTTGATATAAAAATAATTATTTATTGTCAAAAGATATTACTAAAGAATAGGGGCAAGAGAATATGATGTGGTTACGGTAAATGTGGTCTTAACCATAACTTATTTTGGAAGTGTTGGTTCTAAAATTTTGAAATCAAAATTTCTTCTATCACATGTATATTAAGAGCTACCCTTGAAAATGGCCTCCATATAACCTATAAGGTACCATCCACTGAAACTTATAAAATTTTTTATTATACTTATATAGAATAAATTTTTTGAAGTAAGCTGTCCAACAATCCGTCAATTCTTTCTTGTGTCTATAACTAGTACATTCGCCAACACCGTAAGTTAACAAAGATATACTGCCTTTTGTCATTACCCTTCTACTAAATCACATGTATACATTCCTTTATTTGTCTATATAGTGTCTCTGAGGAAATATGAATAATTAAAGAGATAGCCTAATCTAATCTAACAATAGATGGATAATTAATGTTTGAAACTGTAGAAAAGAAAAGATGAAATCCTCTTTAATAACGAAGTAATATAAAGAAAAAGCAAGCAATTATTATTTTAGAGTCAAGAGAAATTGAGCCACAATAAAGGAAATAAGAATCGAAGTAAAGTTGGTAACAGTACTTTAGAGAGAAATGAAAAAAAACAGGTGAAACTAAAGATTTAATGTGTTTTAGGAGGTTTTTATTTTCTATATATTAAGCAAATAAATTTGAGCCTTAAGTATATGTCACATTAGAAATATTAGATTTTGTTTCAATTAATATTGTAAATTAAGAATTTTATAGGTCGAGTACCCAGTGCCCCAAATAGAATACTCTATATCTTATGGAATAGGTTTCGAGATAGGTATAGAGTTTTAAGATATTGTCTTGTAACTTACCTTATGGAAATAGATATTGCAAAATTTAAAAGGAACCTACCTTATGAACTTTAATATACATTTGGAACCTCTCTACTATGCAAGGTAGAATAGGTTTGAGGTTCAAGTGGGTTTATCCACTTGCCTTTTCTTTATAAAGAAACCATAATTCCATATTTTGCAACAATAACAATGCCACCTAATAACAATTATGTCAAGCAAAGATAAGAATAGATTGTTAAGATCACTGTAGCCTAATAGTATTATTATTAGTCACTTATTAGAATAGACTAGAATTTGAACCATTCCTCCTATCCCCTTTCTCATAGGTAAATTTGTAACATAGTTGGCCAAAAGAAAGAAAAAGAAAAAGAAAAACATAAAAATAGATCTATAATTAGAAAGGTACGGTTTACATTTCATTTTTTAAGTAAAATAAACACACTTCATATCCATTTTGAATCAATATTTCCAAAAATATAAAAATTGATAAAAAAAAAAGAAAGAAAAGAAAAGATACAGAATGTGACATCCAATCACTTACTATCCATGTAAGATTTCTACCAGGTTACGTTGGAAAGTGTTAATAGGATGTCTTAGGCTTGGGCTCCTCAAGCTCATGTCGACCTGCTTACGTTCATGACCCAACTCCCTTCTGATTGGGCTCAGCCTCCTTACTTGTCTAGTTTACCTTAGCCTAAGTCCACTGAATAGCTTACTTATACATTACAAGTTCCTAAAGGACTGATAAGGCTTGAAGACTTAGTCAGCAACCACCTCTTACAATTTAAGATCATGTCGGCCTATATGTCTCAACTACTTACGACTTGTGGATATGTCCTCTGTTCACTAACAACTCCCTAATCACCTGCTCCACTCTTCTATAAATATCATATTATCATCCAACGATGAACTATTTAATATTTTACACACTTGAGCTTTATCTTGCTTTTTAGCATACTTACTACCTCTTTCTCTACACACTATTAACTTAAGTATTAGAGTAATCATGCTGAACAAATAGACAGCACCCCTCATTGGTTTTTGTTTTGTAAGCTCATTCAATAGTGCAAAGCCCAAATCATCTCTAAGCTCTACCAGCTAGATTCCTTAAACGATAGAAAGTTAGCGTATAATTTAGCAAGAAATGTCTAAAGTCGTCATAAGTAAGAAAAACTAATAGGAAAATCTTGTATCAAACTCCTTATAGTTGAATATAGTGTTGTAAACTCAAATAGATCTTTACAATTCAACTCGGTTTGACCCTATTTCAACCGTAGTTTAACTTCTGATCAAACCCAATTTTTTTTTTAATTTTCGACTTTGTCATATGTCTAGATCAGTCACTCAATTAAGATCTAACAACGCTAGTTGGATCTCCAAGATTTTGAAATGCTTAAAATTCAACTTAAGCATTAACAGGTTGATGGATGTCCAGAATTATATAGACATCGGGCTAGAATTAGAACATGTTTATGAATGAATCCACACAGGTCTCAATTTATCAATTATTATGTTTTGCCTAAATAAACCATTTTATAGTTGCTTCTCATCGCATCTAAATTGATGATCAATGCAATATTACAAGCCATAACATCTAGGGTTTTCCTTTTCTTTGCTCCTAGTCATAGATAGTCATTTTCCATATTCTAACACCATGTTTGGGAGGGTTGATAAAGAAAGAAAAATTTTGGTTTTCCAATTACCTAGAAATAAGGAAATGTAAGAGGATTTTAAGTCTATCAATTCCACAAAGAAAAAATACCCTTTGAAAGTAAAGAGAGAAGTGAGAGTTGTTAAATTTGCCATATCATTCATCATAAAAGCCTTACAAAGTATTATGTAATAATGTATGTTTTTAAATTTATAAAAATCAATTTCTCACCTATTTTATTTCTTTCATTTTCCTTTGTTTCTCCCTTAAACTATTAAGGTTTAGTTTTTATTTTTTACTTCTTCCTTTTAATCACACCACGCCTTGATGCTAAATAGAAAAAAGATCCATGAAGTATTAAATGCCATGTAATATACAAGAATCTTTTATGATCCCATCTCTTATTTTGCTAAGACCAATTCAACTTTCCATTTCATCATCCGGATCATTGAATTTACAATTAATTCATCTATCTAATTCTTTAGAATTGTAAATCAAATGTAAGATAAAATATTGAACCGATTTCATAAAAAATAATAATGGGACTATAAAAAAAGTCTAATATAAGACGTGTGGAACCCCAAGTCAAAAAGGGCATTTTGGCACAAGGCATCTAATCCGGACATTTAGGATATCTATGACAACTCCACCTTGTTGGGGGCACATAATTATTCTACCTCTCAACTATAATTACCACCGAGTAAAATGGCTCTTCCAAGATTTGAGGCTAGAGGGCAAACCGCACTTTTAAGTGCTCTTTACAGGCCATTGGTCAGATTCTCCATTCTTCGATGATAATAACCAAGGCACAAGTCAGAAGAACATTCTAGTTAGGAAAAGAGAACTCAAAACAGACGCTATCTTACTTTTGACATTTTCAAGAAATGGAGAGCTGCATTAATGTCCATCATGGTGATGGCAAGACCTGAAACTGTACATTTTACAGCAGATGAGATACCTCGGATGCAAGCTAGTCTATACAGATGTCATCCCGACGCATATTACATCATCATCGAACATGACATTCATAGGGAACAACTACAATATCTGGAACTACCAGTGGTAATTTATCAATGAACATAAACAACCTTCGTTGGTTATCTTTCAAAATCAAGGATAAATCCTCGATATCATGCTGGTCTACGTAGATCCACAGTTCATCTGCACTAACTTTTCTAAAGTTATTCCTGCAGAAGGGGCATGATTGTGACCGCACACGCCTGAAATTAAAAAAACCAAGCCATATATCAGCACAGGATATTCTTAAGAAGAAAAGCAGAAAAATAAGACATGGGAATGTTAGAGAATGCAAATTATCAGCAGCTCCCACACACCATCCCATCACATTAACAACCAGTACTTTAAATTTTGGGTATAAATTAGGGATTCGGGAATATCTCTTAAAGTGGCAGGATGCTCGTTCAAAAACTGAGCCTGACACAACATCATCCTCCCTATGCTTATTGAATTGGAACTTGTATCGTCAATATTGGCAACCATTTGGGACGTGTATGTGAGACAGTGTGTGTGTGTGTTTGTGTGTGAGAGAGAGAGAGAGAGAGAGAGAGAGGGAGGGAGAGAGGGGGATGGGAGGGGTTGGAGAGGACACTCACCAATTCTGGTAGCAGTTCAGGCACAAAGAATGGCAGCAATTTGGCAGAACAACCTTTTGATTTTTATCCAAGCAAATTCCACACTCTTCTTCTCTTTCGATATCAGCAGCCGAAAGTTTTCCCCTATCAGATTCATCCTTTCTTCTATATTTCTTTGCACATACCTCTTTCTGCTTTCTATCTTCGACATCCGTTATGCCTTTTTGGAGTTGCAATAATGAAGGAAATATAAACGCTGTTCATGAAGAAGAAACTAGTAAGAACTCTAAAAGTCACATTCTTCAAAAATGATGGCCAGACCTCTGCTCTCGGCATCTGTCCAGATCTAATTTCACAGGAATTATCATCGATCATATGCTTTTATCTTACCATAGAAGTCCTTGATACTTGCTCTTCTTTCGTAAACAGACATTGTGGTCTTGCCGTCTGGATAGACCTACATCAATGATCAGAAAGGTGGGCATCAAATAATTACATTGTTCAACTGGTAAAAAAGGAAACATGACGAATGGAAATAAACAGAAAAGGAAGAGGAGGAGGACAATACCATGTATATGAGAATCCTAATTAGACCGAGGGCGCCAGCCAGGTGACAATCAGTCCACTGAACAAGAAACAGAAATAAGGGTGCTACTGGACTGTAAGACAATCTCATCTGAAGGCAGGCACCATTGTCACGTGGGTAATCCAAAGCCCTGAAATGGAAGACAGAACAAAGTGCCAACAAACATCAGAAAATGGACCATTTCATGCATTACGGACTTGCTGTATTAAAATCAGCTTAAGTTTCTAACTCTTTCCTGTACATCTTTATGGAACAAAATCCCTCCACCAAAATCACAAATGTTTGATGTAGTCATAAAACCCAAAAGTTAGCTTATTAGCACACCAACATCAAGTAAAGACACAACCACGAAGGTGCACGATATGAAACGTTAAAAACTGAGAAAGAAGCGTCATCAATACTTGAAATGCAATATGAATGTGGCATGTCTTCAAAAATTTTGTCATAGAGAGCACCGCAGAACATCCATGGAAAGATCCTATTCTAATCACATGGTCACGAATATAGTTCATTCTGTTGCTGGATTCTTCCCTTCCCTGGTGTACCTTTGCCAACATTCTTTACTTCACCTCATAGGAACATTCCGGCAAGGGTACAGCACGGAGGTGAATTCGAGCAGAAGAACTAATTCATTCCAATTCAATTATTAGGTGGTTCATCTTTAGCCCAAATGCACACTCAATCCAATAAAGCCAAAACACGACAAACCCGAAAACTCTAGCTTTCGGACAATCGGCATATCATTTTACTACATAAATTCTATCCAAACATAAGTTCTAGCAGAACATTCAAATCAACAATCAACAAAAGACTCAATTACCATAACGCAATTACGAAATACCAAGTAATAAACAAGAACGTTGAATTAGAGAGAGAGAGAGAGAGAGAAAGAGAGATTACAGTGTATTGGCGTGTTGGATATCAGCTTCTAGAGCTTTAAGAGAATCTTTGAAAGAGGATTTGTTACTACTCATTACCTTCGCTTCACTTTCTTCTTCTTCTCCTTCTTTCTTTACAGGAAAATTTTTCCAATCAACCAAACACAGCACACAAGCGATGAATAAAAGTTATTATCTTTATGATGACATATACATACATAAGTTCATACACATACATACACTTGACACCCCACAATAATCACACATACTCTAAAACCCCTCCCAACAAAATCACAGACTAATCAGCCCACAATCTTTCTCTTTCCATTACAGGGTTTTTGGCTTTATTAGTAACAAAAAAGGGGGGGTTTGTGTCCCTCGTGAATTTCCAATTTTGCCCTTGTTCAGTGCGAATGTATTTATATAAAAGATTTTTCCATAAATGCATAAGATGTTGCCACGTTTTGGATTTGTACACGTGGCGGTGGATTATTGGTGGGGTTTTTAATTATGGAACAGTCCGGAAAGTTGAGAGCAGGAAAAACAAGGTAGTTCGGCTCAGCTTTCAGCCTTAGTTTTACAAAACCGACAACTGGGGACTCGTTTCTTTTAAAAAGCTGGAAGGACCGATCTTATCTTATTATCCATAACCAAATGATTCAAAAATAGAAAATGGGTCCCCCGAACGTCGTTGTTTTTTTTTTCCTCGTTTCTTTTTAACGCCCTTGTAGTCTAAATAAAAAATTGATTATTTAATTTTTTAATAATTATAATATGTATACGAGTTAAAACATCCAAATTAAGGTTTTAAGCAAGCATCTATATCTTTATTGAAAATAAAATAATTATAGTTAGCTAAAATACATTTTTAGAAGATACTTTTTTTTTACCACTTTATATAAAACGATAACTTTCCATAATTTGTATATTAGTAAGTGTCATTTCTCTAACATATATTTATAAAAATGTAAAATCAATATTAAGAGAAAGCTTATAATTAAATTGTTTAGATTTCGTTGATTAAATAAATATATTGTCTTATTAGGCCGCATCTTATTAATCTATAAGGTTTAGGGGAAGATCTATTCGTTTATATTATTCAGTTAATGTTGACTAATTGATTTGTTTAATGCAATTATGTTTACTTCCGGAACAGTCTTCAACCTACTACATACTATCCATTTATTTATATGGTTACAACCAATGTAGGCTTTGTGTTTTCATATTGATGTGAACATGTTACGGTTCGAGACTTTCTTTAGCACACAAATAGACCGTACGACGCTTACTATCCTGCCTCTATAGTAATAAGCAAGCTTAACCCGCACGTGACGCTAGCCAATATGGCCTAAACCTGTAAGCAACACAACTAAGAAAGAAAGTCAACAGATTATAAGGGACACAGGTACAAATGGAAAAAAGAATAGCACACTTTTATTAATTCCGATAGTAATATAAAGCTGTAATGTGTGTACACAGGGGTACAGTGTATGTAACAGGTGTCGCCGGTTATGATTAACCAACATGGTAAATAAGAGCTTCAATTCAGAAGAGTACTCATACCCTTGTAAAAAGTTTTATAGACCTTATTGAGCCTGATAGGAAGAGACATCAAAACTGGTGAAATTGCACTACTTTTTAAAAGTGAAAATTTCTAATAATAGTAAAAGTCTATCTACACAAAATTAAGGTCCACCCCCCACCCCCCCCCCCCCCCCCCCCCCCTCCTTATGTTACA
>JAMXBB010000005.1:2300104-2390566 GCA_024138015.1 Lumnitzera littorea | reverse complement strand
CCCCCTCCTTATGTTACAATATGTACAAAAGAATGGCCCCTTATTAGTATAAGTATCTTACAAAAAAGGAACCCTGATATCATCCCCCATTTAATTCTATTGACGTCTTCAGCAATATGTACTGGAGCTTAGATCTGATGGCAGAGGTCTTCTAACTAGCAAGGATGACTTTCTCTCGGATAAGGGCTTCAAATCTTCTTCAATCTCCCAGCTAGTATCTTCTTCTCCTCAATCTCTTTACTTGACTAAATATTCTTTATGATCTTCTTCAGTGGAGGGATCTCTGACTTTTCGCTTTGCAAGGATGTCTTCCACGGCTTGACTTAGGTTGAACTTGATCTTGTCGTGTGACCGCCCTAATACCAACTGTCACGGTCCAAGGCTTTCTTTAGCACACAAATAGACCGTGCGACGCTTACTATCCTGCCTCTACAATAGTAAATAAGCCTAACTTACACACAACCCTAGCTAACAAGGCCTAAACCTATAAGCAATACAACCAAGGAAGAAAGTCAACAGATTATAAGGAGCACAAGCATGAATGGAAAAATGAATAGCACACTTTTATTAATTCTGACAATAATACAGGCTGCAATATATGTGTACGAGGGTATAGTATATGTAACAAATGCCGCTGGTCGTGATCAACCAACATAGTGAGTAAAAGCTTCAATCCAAAAGAGTACTTATACTCCTGTAAAGAGCTTTACGGACATTATTGGGCTTGGTAAAAGGAGACATTAAAACTGATGAAATAACACCACTTTCTAAAAGTAGAAATTTCTAATAATAGTAAGGGCCTATTTACACAAAATGACCCCTTATTAATATAAGTATTTTACAAAAAAGAGACCCTGACATCACATATTCCAATTAACTTGTTTCTTATGGTGGAAGGTACAAGCATATATTTTTCTTTTATTTTCCTTTATTTTAGGATGCAAAGAAAGCATTAATGAATATGTCTATATTTTTATATTATATCAATTATGCAAGGATGGTAAATATGGCTGTTGCAATTTTATATTTTGCATCTTCATCTTCTTCTTCTTCTTTTTTTTTTTAGTTTTACATATGTGTGTTTTTATTTTTTATACTTTATATATTCGTATTTCACGTCATCACTATTAGGATAATGTCAAATTTAATATTAAATTTGGAGCTAGAGAGGAGCTAACCCATTCTGTTTCGCATTGGCTCACAGGTTAAGCAGATTGGTCTACTTGCAAATGAGAGCTACAATTTTCAATCTAACCCATCCTGCTACGGGTTGTTGGGTTAACCGAGTTAACTTGCGAACTGTACTATCATTCATTTTCTTATAAAAATATTATGTAGAATATTCACAATTAAAAAATTACAACTCACAATTTTACTCATTTTAATGTACATATATAGTTTTTATTTTATTTTAGAAAAATAAAGTTCTAATCTTTACACGAAAATATATACATATATACATTTGCATCAACATGGAATACGAAAAAATTCTATAAATGACTGTATGAATATATAAACATGTTCATAACAAAATCAAATATGAGATTTGTATAGTTATCGCATCAATAGAATTCCTACAACATCATAATGGTTATATAAAAATTATAAATAAAACTTTGAGTTATTCATAATAGTCTTATAACAGAACAATATGATAAGAATGTCTTATCTATGAAACTTCAAGATAATATATACCTAATATACATATTTAGTTTTTTTTCTTTCTTTTTTTATTTATTTTTTGCGTGCCTTGTAATGAGTTTGCCTGCTTTAACTCACAGGTTAAGCGAGCCAAACTAAAAAACAGCCCACATTAAGCGGGTTAAAATTTTTTAGTCAACCTGCTTGTTTGCATAGCTCTACTTAGAGTTATATAGAAATTTACTACATGAAGTTCTTGAATAATTAATTTAGTACCTAATTAAATTTTAGGATGCTAAAAGCCTAAAATTGCTACTCACATAACTCCATTACAACATTAGATGAGGTAGTATCTTGGGAAAATGGAAGTTGGACATGTGTCATTTCTTATAAAAACAACAAAAAGAAAACTCCAACTAGGACTTGTGATACCGGTTTTTAGTTTGGAAAAGGAAAAAGAAAAAGGAAATGACAAAACATGGCTAGTTAGGTTTGTTTTATTAAAATATTCTAATATACTACTATAAATCAAAATCTTTATCTTTTTTTTTTCCAACTTTCATATCCTAACTATTAAGAGAGGGGTGAATTGAACCTAGTTTATCTTGTTAAGAATCCAATGTTCATGCCACTTGATTTTGATGGACTTGACAACATAAAGCAAAATCTATAAAACAAGATAAAAGAAAAAAAAAATCCCTTCCATTTCTGAAACTCCGCACTACTACACTCTAACCACAACTTAACGTGACTAAGCCCTAACTAAAAGCCATTACCACCAAAATCTAACCATTAGCACTTGCATAAAATCATTTAAGGACTTACCCCTATTTTCTTTTTAGAATGAGATAAACGAGGAATAGAAAAGTTATGTCCTTAAAATGACTATTAATAGAAATATGTTCTAATGTTTACTTCGTATGATTTTTTTATTGTAAGCAATACCTATTTTAGCATTTACTTCACCTTATTAATTACAGTATCAAGTTAAGAATGCAATTAAAAAATATTAGTTTGCCCTTATTTAGTCATTAATTACAATGTTAATAAGGGTACAATAGTCATATCATTTAAACAAAGGGAATAAAAAATTTCACCTCTTTTCTTTTCGGGAACAACTATTCCCAATGAGAATGGAAAAGCCTATGGGAAATAAAATTTCCTACTTATTTTTCAAGTAAACAAGGTAATAAATAGTAGTGAGTAAATAGTTATTATTTTCCCTCTCTATTATCTCTCAGTAAAAAAATCGTTAATTTCTCAATTAATTCTTTGATCTTAATTGCACTAATCTAAGTAGAGATTGGGATGTTGTAGTTTAGACTGTTAATAGAAATAGGAAAACAATGAAGTTGAGTCGATGGATTAATGGCAAATGCCTAACTTGAGGTTGCCTCACAGGCAGCCATTTAGTTGGTAAGTAGTAGAATCTAATGGTGATGTATATCCAGATTTGGATTTGATATTAAAGATTATACATGTAAGACAGATTTGTGTATGGTGGAAAGGTTGGTCACTTGGCTAAAGGCTCATAATGATTTAGTTCATAAGTATTGATTAGGGCAATCAGTTAATTCCTTCATTAGCATTAGCCAAGATAGTGAGATAATTAAGGAAGAACAAGGTAGACAAGTCTGCTTTAATTTTAATTTTAATTTTTTATTCTTATATTTTTTATGTTTTTCTTGATATGTGTTTTTGGTTCTCTGTTTCCTTATGAAGTCATTACTATATATCCTTGAAAGAAGCATGAAATCTTAGATTGTTATCTTGCTATAGAAAGTTATTTTGGTAATTGGACTCCTAATTCAATTTAATACCATGGACCAATATACTAGGTTAGTGATAAAGTCTAGAAAACTAGACCTAATTAATGATATTTTATGAAGATTTGGCTTGATAAACTCAAATTAGAAATTACTAGAATGGTTTTTCCATTCTCAAGTATGCTCGACTGTCTTATGTGCAAGAAATAGATTTTAAAAAGTCTCTCTAATCTTATTTAGGCTTTGTTTGGCTTTAAAAGGAGCCATTTATACTATAATAAGCTTTAAAATGGAGGTAGACTCTTTTATAAAGCAGCTTAGCTTCATTTTATAAGACACTGGCTTATGTCAACCCACATCTAGACACACGTCTAAAGAATTTATATTCATTAGAAAATAAGACTTTGATACAATTGTCAAATCATCAAGATGGATCTAACAATCATTTACAACACTTGATCTCAGTTGTCTACCTTCAAGCCATTTGATGATTGAAGTCAACCTCTAAAATACATAAATAGGAGACTATGTCTTTCATTTTCACATATTATTCTACATTACTAACTTGAGAACAATGTAGCTTGGATGCCTCTACAAAGGATCAAAGTGACTACTCAATGGGAAACAAATCGAGAACATTTCAAATCTATTGCATTTGATTCGTTGTTATTCACACGTACATATAATAACAAGTTTGTTTGTTTCTCCACCTATGCCTCTTCCTATCACATTCATAAATGTTTCATTATTTCAAAGCTTCTCCAAGGTCGATTAGAACTCCTATAGCATGTGATTGGTATGTTATGAAAGCCTCCCTTTATAAGACTTTATTTTCTAAAAAGAAAATAAAAATATAATTCTATGTATTTTTTTTTACATGTTCTTATTATTATTGTATTTATTATGAATTTTGATTGTTTATCAAAAAATATACCGAAATATGTATTTTCTTCCGATTAAAAGCTAATTTGGCATTTGAGGTTCATGCTTAACTTCGGAATTTTAATAAGATCCGATACATTTGTGCCGGATTGATCACACCCTTTATTTATTTACTTTCAAGATTAAGGACATGTTTCATGTCAAGATTGGACCAAAATACTAATTCATCTAACGTTTTTAACAAAGCTAAGTGAGGGAGCAATTTTGGTACCTCAAATTTTGACTAGGTACTAAATTTGGCGCTAGGAAACTCTAAGTCATGAATTGCAAGATGACTATAAAAGTTCAAATATCAAATTTGATATTAATCTCATCACTATCGATCACTATCTCATCAGATAGGTATCAATTTTCAATTAGTTCATATTAATTAATTTAATAAAATAATGTTATTAAATATATCTAAATGAATAATTATGAATGAAAATAATAAAAGTATAGAAAATTAAAAAGAAAAAGGAAAAACGATCTCTAGAGAGTGTAGCTGACAATGGAAGGCCTTTAAATTTTTGGATGACTAGGAATGCCTGATGAATTATACCACCAACCTCTTATAGATAACTATTCACCTACGTGCTATTGAATTTTTTTTTTTTATATAAAGTTACCTCTAATAATTCAAATATCTATTTTAAGCCAATCAAATTCAAATGAAGCAATTGCATTCTTAATCCATTCTCTATAAATGTCTCAATATATTAATCAAATTTTAACAAAATTAATCCTCCAAATTGGATTTCAAAACTAAAAACCAAATAAACCCTAAATAGAACTTGGGAGTAAAAGTTTCACCGATGGAAACTCAAAAGGCTTTAACTAAGAGATGGATGGATCAACTTAGTATGAGGCAAATCCAAATCGTCAGTGTCCAATTAATTAAGCTTGCCACCAGTGTCACTGATAAGATAAAGGTTCACAATCATTCTTAATCACCCTGTCACTGCGAGACGTGCCGTACACATTATCTTAATATACAACCTAATAATTGTCTTATAATCGCATTTATTATATACGTGTGTTGTGGGTAGGGTCATGTACATTGTGAAATGACATGGCTAAATTGAAGTAGTGGACCCCACCAGTGAGTCCTTATCTCAATCCCATCCGACTTCTGCAATTATGGGACGGCTAGGTGACCCTGGGCCCATCTCTGAGATATTTTTTAGGACACCCGACTGCTGCAATTGTTGTCTGTAGATTTTTAAAAAGTTTTAACGTTAGATTTTTCGAGAAGAAGATAAAAGATTCGAAAAAATTTGTCGCTTTCATTGAAACACACTTTGCATGTGACACGATTTGATTCCCAAATGAAGCAAATGAAAAGGGGGGGTTGCATGTACAATGTAGGGCGACAGACGAGAATAATTCGCCCTCTAGACATTGAAAGGCTAAAACCCTACCATTATTCATACATGGGATTAACTGGATTGGTGAATTACTGTTTCTACGATCGTACGGTTTTGACGTCACAGATGCATGAGATTTATATTATGATTAAGGGTAGGTAGGATCATTAGAGAGCGTGCAAAAGATGGATTATTCACTGCACAGACAACATGCCAGAATCCCACTGAATTTTAGTGAGGACTTGAAGTCATAAAATGGAATATTTGTCCGGCCGAAAAAAAAATGAAATATTTAAAGTAAAGTTTGTTAAGATCACGTTAAGAACACTAAAATATCAGTCTAATATCGATTAAGTTTTTCTCTATCTAATGATAAAAAAATATATTTTGGTGAGGAAAGATCATCGATGGTTTTATCATCTATTGATTGAATTTCCAAATTGCTGCTTTCAGCCGTTATTTTTTACATATTTATACGGACACTATGCAATTTCTAATGCATTGATTATATATTCCATGAGATACATGACTTGCAATGCATTATATGAGCCCAAATGCTAAGTAATAAATTATTTATATGAATAGAAAATAAGAGCAGTGGGCTTTCGATGTTAAAGAAGGATATGTGGAGACACGAGAATTTATAAGATAATAAATTAGGATATTAACATTATGTTTGGATTGGTGGAAATCATATGAAACTAATGGGTATGGATGGAAATTATATATGTGACAACTTTGATTAGAAATGGAATGGGATAGATTTGGGATATTTTTGTTTCTCTAGATCTAAAGAGAAAATAAAAGAAATGGATGGAAACAATGATAAGTTAGAAAAGTAGCCCTTGCAAAAGGAGGAAAATGGAAGCCCAAAAAATACCCATGCTAATTCACTTTCGTCTTCTTCTTCAAAACAAGCTGCCAACCAATTTTTTTTTCTTCTTCAATAATAGACCTTAATATAGAGTTGAGTAGATACATGGTGAATATGCTATAAAGTCCTATTCATACCTTATCGTATAGCCATAGATTTCCAAATTAATAGAACCATAATTTATTTCATCGCACATTGGAACCATTTTAGATACTATATGTTATATAAGATACAATATATTGTATAGAACTTATAATTTTTTTTTATCTTCTCATAAATCTCAACTTTACACATGTTTTATAGCAAATTCTAGTTATAATTTTTTCTTTTCTATACTAAAAGATTACTTTTCAAATATTATATAGAACATAAATGATAAATGACACTCTTTATTAATAAAATTTTTCTTTTCTATACTAAAAAATTACTTTTCACATATTACATAAAATCTAAATGATAAATGACGCTCTTTAATAATAAAACAATTAAATAGCAAAACAATAAGATGTACGTACAAAAGGAAAGAACCTATAAAACTAACAACAATTATTGCCTCCTCAAGTTTAAGATTACTATTTTTAAGTTGTAATTATTACCTTAAAATTTAGGATTTGTATTAGGTTTGACTTGTTTCCTTTTAACATCAATATAATTTCTTAATTAAAGAAAGTATAAGATTCTTTTTCATTCATTAACATACATTATTCAATAAATTTTAAAGAATAAGTATAAGATACCTTAGAACTCACGTCTTATATACCTTATGATATAGCTTTCAAGGTGTGTATATGGTTTGAAGATGTCATACCGTAACTTACCTTATAAGAGTAGGTATTGAAAAATTGATACTTGAAACCTACCCTATGATCAGAGGTGTATAAGTAAGCTTTAGGCTGCGGGTCAACCTATCTAGCCTGCTTTTTTAATAGGTTTGGGCCAAAGCTTTTTGGCCCATTTAAAAGTGAGCCAAATAAATCCAGATCATTTAACCTGCAAGTTAAAGAAAGCCGATTCGGGTCTGTTGGTTTAATATGTTTATGCATTTGGCTCACGAGCCAACTTATTTAACTCACTTTTTAAATAGGTTAGGGCCAAGGTTTTTTTGACTTGTTTAAAAGTGGTGAAAATAAGCTCAGTTCATTTAACCCGTTTGTATACTTCTACCTATGATTCTCAACACCCATCCACAACTTACCCTATTGAGCAGGGTATGGATGGTATTTTATATGATAGGATTACTTGCTTTTCTCTACCTCTATGGAAGGCAAATTCGAAAAATTTTCTCTTCATTATTATAACTACAAGGAGCACTAGATGGAAATGTGAAATTGGTAGTTACTTAATTAGACTTTTTTACTATAACACCCCATTGTCTACCTCAAAAAAATTGAAGTTACTATAACCATGTATCACTATGTTAACACATAACTATTATATATTCAAATTACAAATGTAAAATCTATAAAAATTGAATTTTCTTTTTCTCTATAAGAAAGAAAATGAAAAACGAAATGGACAAACAACTAGTGTAAAATGGATGCAAGGGTTACAGATGGAGGTTTTGATACATGAAGTTAAGTAGTAGTGTCACATATGCATGTAGATGTAGATTTATTGGGTTTTTGACATTTCTTCATTTCTCTCTCTTTCATGTTGTTGTTCTACATGTGTATGCAATGGATTACCTATAAACAAGGGTGCGGCTAAGATAAAAATTTTGTCTTAAAGGATTAAACTTGAAGTCACGTTTCAATATCACTATCATTCCCATCTTTTTGTTTTATTCATTGTTCCTTCTCTAAGATTATTGTGTAAAGAGCATAAATCTTTTAAAACTTTGCCATTTTAATTAAAATTTTGCATTTCACATGGATGATTTTGAACTTATGGAAGATATTGTTATGCCTCAAAGCGGTAGAGTCACAACAGTCCCATTGTATAAACCAACCTATGATTGTAACTGACCTCTTAATCACTATTATAGATATGATTTACACAAAGCGTCATTGACTCCTCACTTTGAAGTCAACAACTCATTTATGATTATTGATAAAATTTATATATAGAACTAGAAACTTTAAGTCATATTTACATAAATATATTTATATTGTTTTATAATCCTAAAAAATATTTACGTACCATAATGGTCTGGTAAGTAAAATATTACAAGATCATTCGATAAACCTACGAGTTAATAATTAAACTCTAAAAGACTCCATTGATCAACTAATTTGATCTTCACTCCCCCAAGGTACTTTAAAAAGGAACTAATATCGGGATAGTTATAACAGCATTTCAGTCAGTACTTGTAAGAAAATCTATAAAGATGTGAGCAACTAATAGCTTAATAAGTCAGTACAGAGACTTAAAAATGTATATTAAACACAAACAAAGTATTCAAATAATTAATTAAATGCAATGCAATAAGTAAATATCATCATACAACATGATTTAGTCTATTTTGAAATTAAAGAAATTTTACCGCTCTAATTCAGGTTGGAAAGTTTCAATGTTTATACAACAGGCTACAATCAGATCCAAGTTTGTGCAATGGAGGCATTGCTCTCCCTATGACTATCATTTGAACCATTACCCCAATCCTTACCGTGACCTCCTTTTTTATTATTCAGTTCAATTAAGGATAAAGAAGAGACCATTATGCTATTCAGCGCTATCCCTTTCGAAGATGTCGATATATTGGAGAATCTTAACGATCCTTTAAAGGGTTGTAACGCATGACTAATTAAGGTATTAGGTCAAATATGGTTAAATTCAGTTTAGAGTGATCAAACAATTCTCTCCATACAAATCACAATAATTCAACATGATAAGGCATTAGAATATAGTTCAATAACTAGAGATAAGCATGTATACAACATCTACCTACAAGCATAAACAACACAATCGTAAGCCTCCAAGTACTTTAATATGGTATTCCAAAATGCAGCGATATATTGAACCTAACTTACATGATATCCTTGACTTGCTTACTTAACTAGCTGTAAGTTCAACTTGTCTCCACTTGTCCCTATAATATAAATACCCTTATTACATACAAGCTTATAAATCATAATTATACCAAATTATCTAAGTTTTATATATTGCTTATAACTAAACTAATCATATATTAGTTTCTAATTCAAGTTCTAACTTGATTTTTAAATTAGCTTCTAATTCAATTTCTGGTTACAATGTCTTACTTGTAAACCCTAAGTATTTCTTTTGAGATAATTATGTAAAATTCATTTAATTATATGTAAATATCCTAAATCTCCTATTTGGCTCTTAACCAATATTCAGGTCCGCACGGTACACACTTTTCTTAATTTAACTATCGAATTTGCTCCCGATATGAGAAAAATTTATATTTTTTATATAATTACCTAAATTTAAATTGCAAATTAGATACTTAATATACTCCTAACATTATCATACCATAAATTTTTACCTAATATTTTCTATTTATTAAATTTCCAATTTCACATATTACTAATTTACACATGATTACTATATAATACACATAATACTTACATCTAACATCTCAAAATTCATGAGTATCATACTACACCAGAAAATTACATCCCATGATACCTAATTATACATCAAATCAATATTTTCATCAACTTCTCATTAAATTTACCAAATTAAGTCAAAAAATCATTCTTTGTATATAATTTAAGGCTTAAAAATTAACTAATATTTTCAAAAATTAATTTTTGAAAAATATATTCATAGTACTATTCTAAACACTATAAATAGTCTAAATAAAAATTTTAGACTTAAAATTACACTATTAAGGCTATTTAAATCTAAATCGAAAACAAAGTCAAGTTTTAAGATTTCTTTAGCATTGTATATTTCAAGATCTAATTTCATTAAACTGATATTTTTCTCTAAATCTACATATATAAATACCTCTTGATATAAAATTTCATAATTTTCTACATTAATTTAATATTTTTAATAAATTAAACAAAATTGGGTTAAAGATTAGACCTACTTGAAGTGGTGGTGGTCCTAGGATGTGGTGGTGGTGACCGTTTGATTCTAATTTGTCGTTGGTCGTATGTTTCCCTTATAAGCCCTAATTGGATACTACTTTTGTAATTTTTTCTAAAAATTCTTACTTATCTCTTTCTGGTCTCTTTGTATTTTTCCTAAACTCCTAACTAACCAAAATGAGTTCTAGATGAAGATTGTTGAATTTATGTAGTTGTTCGATTATTTTCTTTTAATTTTTTAGTGTCATTTGTCTCTTATCTCTTCTCTTTTTGCTTTTTAGTTAGTTAATTCTAATTGGTTAATTTTTTTCCTTCTTAATCCTAGTATGCCACGATTAAGATCTAAACAATTCCACACTTTTTCATATTTTTCCTGATTTTCTTTGATTTTTTCTTAGTTATTTAGTATTATTTTAGTATATTTCAAGTATTTTAAGTAATTTCAAGTATTTTTACCTATACATAAATATATATGGTATAAATAAATACTCTTAAATATTATTTATGTTATTTTATGATTTTTAGTACGTATATAATTTATCTCTATTAATTTGTTAATTATCAGAACTTATTTTACATGTTTCCAATAAATAGTGAGTAATATGCTTATAATTCAATACTATAATATTTAATTATTTTATTACTTATTTTCCTAAATTCAAACTCATGGAATAACTTTTATTAATATTCATAATTTCGTTGTAAAATTTTTGCTCAAATGAACAACTTATCCGATTACTCTAAATTTTACGTATTGACTTCAAATTTCAGATTACAAGGCTTACAAATATCACTTACAATGACAATTCTGATGATGATTGAATTAAGGATTGGATAAGAATTATTAATCGGTAATTACAAATGGTATGGTACACGGTTGAAAGAAAGTGTAGAGTACATATTCATCCATTAAATGTCCAATGATGAATACCTAGATTCATTTCATGGTTTAAAAAAAGAAAGAAAGAATGTGATTTGACGAAACTTTTGTTCTAGCTTAGAAACGATTGAAAATGTCAAAATATAGCCTATATGGGTCCTTTGGCTTTTAAAAATTTATGTGGAATTTTAAGAAGTAAAGGGTTATCTTAGAGGCATGCGATGGCATAAATTAAAGAACATATTACTAAATTCTTACATATTTTAGCACATAATATTAAGAACAATGCAATGTCATTTTCTTCTCTCTTTTTTTATTGTCGTTTGGATGAATTGTAAGTAAGCACTTCTATAGTGTGCATAGAGCACTAATCCCTTTGAAGGTGAATTTCATAAGCAACCAATGATGTGGTAGGATCATAAGAAGTTTTCAATCTATACCTTTCTTCTTTATTTTTTTAAGAAAAGAAAGGGACTAATGTAAACTTCAAACCTAATCTCATTGGCTATAGATTTTATGCTTATTTTAAGGTAAAAAATAGTTATCGACGTTTTTACTATTGTAAAAGTTAAAGATTTTGTAACATTATGTGTTTCGTTCTATAAACATATTAGGATTGTATTGGTGCAAATTAAGGAACACGTATTTGTATGACATTGTTTAATGCTAAAGTTTCAAGATTGGTTAGAAAAGATATATCTAAGTGGAAGGGTTTTTCATGTGTATTTCAAGATAATAAAAGATGCCTTATCTATATAAGATAACTTGAAATTCCTTGAGGTAAAACAATTACTTACATTAGTAAGTTTCGATTTAAATTTTTGCACACAATATTAATGCTACATGCATGATAAGTTAAAAGTAATACCTCCTTATAGAGGCATACTATATCATCCTAAGAAGTATTCAACAAGTGCACCAAGGATCCTCATGAGCTATTTGGCCATCAACATTCATTACTTTGTAATGCTGTTGAAAGGGCATTCTCAATACTTAAAAAATCTATTTGTTAATTATATCTAGTACTACTAAAGAAACATTATATGTTTGAAATATATGATAATATCACTTTAACCTATTGTGGAGTCTCAACATTTTTAGTGGGTATTGATCTAGATCAAGCACCTATATTCAAAGTTGACCATGATCTTTTAAACAAAAAAAAAAAAAGATTAGATCACGATTTAATGACTCAATATGGACTTTGGTTAGGTTGAGGGAGCTTCTAGGCTTTTGGCTTGGGTTTTGTCGAGAGTTGTCGAGCTATAGAGAGCTCAATGTACACAACGAGGTTGGACTGGATCTAAAGAGTTCAACCTAGGTTAACTTGAGCTTCAAGATTTACATTCAAAATAGTTTATCAATAAGTATATACTATTTTTATAAGTGTTACTTTGATAACTTTTATGTGTACTTTCGTATGTGTACTAAAATATTACGCAAAACCAAAAAAAAATATACACATAATGAATTATAAGTGCTGCACAAAAATTGGAGGCCCGCGTATATTTTTGGAAAGCATTTGCGGCAGACTAAATTTTAGTATAGTTTTCCATTTTACAGGTTCGGTGGACACAATTATTAATAGCTCCCAGACTTAAGGAAAAAATAGAGCTCCATAATCAAATTGTCCAGCCCACATCATGGCCAGTCTAGAAGGCTAGAGGGTCCTTTCTTGTTTAGCAAAAGCTTGATGTCCCATTGATTAAAAACTAAGGCAGACGCTATAGGATTTGTATCACCGCCACTTCTGAAGGAAACAAGACACAAAACCCACTTTCTACTGAAAAGCCCCAGACCTCCTCAACCTCAACACCTGGATAAATAACCGCCAGTACTGGAAATACAAGAGGGGAGGGTCATTAATTCTTTCAATTTTCGTCCATAGTGGCAGCATTGGGAAAATTTTTTTTTTCTTTTTCTTTTTTTATATAAAAGCTTCAGCATATATTATAGGAAAAAAGGGCAATTTATAATGTTGTTGATATACCTATACGACTCTTATAAGGCGTGTAGCTACTATGATATAATGTGTAAAATTTAATTTTTCGATTTAGTTGGAAATAATCTAAACTAAAAAAATCAACTCAAACGTTTCATCTCAAATATTTCTTAGACCAAAACAGAATGAGAAAATAAAAATAATAACGATATAGGGTTTGGTTTTATTTGGTTTTTTTTTTTTTATAGTTTTTAGTTTACAAATATTTCGATTGCTCTTTCTCAATCCTAGCATCATGCTACTTGCCTTTAGAACTAAAAACTAGAGTGCATGTCTATTATTTGGTTTATGAATAGAATAAAAAGTTATTACTGAGTTATTTAAAAGGAGTAGAGTAGCTATTATTTGGAATCAATAATATAAATTATATTATTTTATTTATGCACTATATGGATCGAAGAAAAGATATCATAATCACTCTGTACAATTCAAAAAATACTAGCTCCTTTCTTCCTCTCGCATGGAAGGTCACTATATCATAAGTAGCAATTTTCTATACGTCATTACCTGCTCTTGAAATTAAATATCCCAAACATGAATGAATCGCAAAGCTAAATTGTGATAACACTACATACACTAAAACACATATATTGCATGTATTCCCAAACAAATATACGAATATACAAATAATAGAAAATCGCAAACACATCACCAGTTCATCATCTTGTTTTGTTAGATTTATTAACTTGATGACATTTTTCTAGTTGAGCTAATCGAGTGACATGATCAACTTTTTTTTTTTTTTTTTTACGGGCCTTTTGACTACATTTTCACCTTCATGCTTTGAGTTTCCTATATTTTCCCTTTGAGAACCAATTTACAAATTGAAAAGAACCAACCTTAAATCTTAGTTGCAACTGACTATATTTTTCACCCATACATATGAATATACATATACATATATATACACTAGAAGGACGTATACAAGCGATGTGGGTGTCCAGATATAAAATAACTTATAATTATTTAATATTTGGTGTCTAGGTGTGGACAAGTTCATACAAGAAATTATCCGGTTAGTAGAGTTGAGCTAGTAAACTTATTGTAATATGCACTCTATAATGTACTATTCGATTGGGTAGCTTTTGTATGGATATTAAATATCATGAGATAAATTTCGGGTATCACTTTTAGAACCACCAGTATAACGTTTTTATATATCCTAGTTTTTATAATTTAAGGTATACAATATATAAGTTATACGATGCTTATACACATATTGTAAAAGTTACTAAATTACAATAAATATAAAATAATATTATATTTCTACCCTCTCTATTTTACCCAAAAGGGAGAAAAAAAGCATTAAACCGTCATTTATATGTTAAGATAGGCATTGAAAATTATATGTTTCGAATATAATAGATTGTGTATAGAAAATTATATTTTAGGAATTATTATTATCAGTAATAAATTTTAGTATTTATTTTATGTAATTTTTTAATTATAGGAATACTTATTTCGGTATTTGATATTAGGCAAGTGCACTTATCAGTTTTAATATAGTGGATATAAGTCCGAGTCGATTTTTCGGAGACTTCGAGTACTAATATTAACCTTAGCTCTATTATCTAACCAGAAAATTGTGATGAATTGAATGAATTAAAAATACTAAGATTAACAAACTGACCTAATTATGAGACTTGATTAAGCAATTTAGAAAGCGATAAAATTGAGAACAACTTCAAGAAAGTAAATAATATATTTAGGAATTATTTCCCCTAGTGTTTAACATGTGACCGCTTAAAATGTATCTAATTTAATTTTTATTATTCTTGACTGGAAGGATTTACAATTAAAGTTAATACCTTTTTCAAGCATATTAACCCTAATCTTAAATTATTTACTGGAATCTCTTCTCTTAGTAATATAATTTAGAATCGCATTAATGTATAATGAATTCCCACACAAAAGAACAATTTTCCGGAAGAAACATGTATCTTATCTCTAAGTACACATGCAATTTTCTCCAATTATGTCAAGATCTCATTACACATGTGATTTCTCAATCATCATACATAATATTATAGATTGATATCCTAGAAATATCAATTAACAATTAAATAACATAATTGAATCAAGAAAAGATAGAAACTTTATTGAAAATTATCAATCAATCTAATAGTCACATAAAACCCTAGGTTCCATAATCCTAAATATAAGAATGTTAAGCTATCATAATGACACTAAAAACGAATTGTAACAAAATCAATAAATAAAACATGAAAAACCTCTTTTTTGTTGATGATAAACCTCTTCAATCTTGAAGTGAGTGTTGCTTTCGCCTTTTTCCCCTCCTTCTCCTCAAGTCTCTTCACTTTTGAATGTCCCTTTTTTCGTCACCAAACACAGCTTGGGACACAATCATGTCCCCAGGTCGTGTAACTTTCTGACCTTGGCAAATCTTCCTGGATGGACATAGCCTAGGGACATAGTTGTGTCCTAGACTATGTAACTTCAAAACTTCATAACTCATTCATTTGAACTCCAAATTGAGTGAAACTTGATTCCTTTTCTTCGTTTTCAATCCAAAAATGTGTTCAAACTTTGAAATCAAAATTTTACTCAATTAAGTATCAATTTCTTTAAAGAAAACCAAAGATATAAAGGAAATACTATAAAATCATCATATGAAATGTATTTAAAATAAGAGTTATCAAACTTTCCCATACTTGAGCATTTGCTTGTCCTCAAGCAAATAAATTAAAACAAAAATTTCGGGACAAGAAACGCTAAACAAAATTTCTCATTATTTAGGAAACCGGTGAACGAATACACTTAACTCGAAGAAAAGTAAGAAAATCATTTTCAATTAACTTGTAATAATAAAGTCAACCAATTTCACCCTTAACAATGTCATAATTTCACCTGACCATATTCGAATGCTCCAACAATACTTAATACTAGAGTTCATTAGTTAATTTATGGAAGTCAAAATTTATCCGAGTCATTTAACTAAGGATTCTTAAACTAAAAATTGGATTTAACATCTCGCTAACTAGGAAAGAGTCATAAAAATTTTGTCCATTTAACTAAAGTGTATACAATTCTCTCTTCAATCTTACCAAGCGCCATAATCTAAAACAAACACATTTTACATCCACTCATCCTCTGATCATCCTCTTAGTTTATGATTTTGTTGGGAGTTTTTTTTTTTTTTAAATTTACTTTATTTAAGCATAATTGTGTTGGTAGAAGGAAAGAACCTCTCTCTTCTGACGAACTAAGATCGATCCATATCAACTTATCCCTTATATTGATAGTGGGAAAGAACCTTGCTCTTCTAACAGACCAAGGCACCAATTTTTTCATTAGTATTGGCATTAGGACTCAATTTCGCTCTTCTGACGGACCAAGACAAATTCTTACCAATTTTTTTCTATTCATACACTTGTTATTACTTTTTTTTTTTTTTTTACCTCCAATCATTGTGATTTTTCAGGGGTTTCTCAGAAGAAAAATTTCATTTGTTTGTTTGCTAAAAATTATAGAGCTCTAAAAATTTTTAAGAGAAAGGTATGCATAAAAGTAAATTTAAAAATAACCATGACTAACTCTCAACTAGTGATGTTGTCCCAATCTCAAGTCTTAGAGTCCTAAGCTAAATAACTCGTAACTTTGCCCTTCACAATTTGACTAATCAATTTTAGTATAGTATAATAAGATCAATAATGATCAAGATAACACAGTTGATTTGGCTCAACATTTGTTAATCACCTATTGCAAGTTAACTTAAAAATTAATTGGGTCAAATGTGAATAATTAGTCTCTTAAATAGTAACAAATTCATATATATCTTTTCCTCACACTTAATAATGTACATTGTCCTTAATATACGATTAAGAAAACACAATAGCAAGATATGAAACAATAAAAAAACATTATAGGGAAAAAGGAAATACATGTATTGAAAAAAAAACTAATACTTTCCTACCTTGAAGCATAAAATACTCTAGTGGAGAAAGGGTAGCTAGTAGCTCAACAATAGTGCCCTCATGAGTAGAAGATGATGTAACAAATTTGGACCTCCTTCAAATGATCTACTTTTCACGATTTGCCATTGACTACTTGGATCGGGTTGGATTTGATGAAAAGTAAAACGTGAGGAGAAGGTGGAAAGAAGATGAAAAGTGAAATGAAGTTGTGTGTGTTTATGTTTTGATAAAGTTGTGCAGGGCATGTATTAATGTCGTGTGGGTGCTGGGCAAACACGAACTGGGACATGATCGTGTCCTTCGCTTGTGTAACTTTCTGTGTTGGGTACATCTTCCTGGGCAAATGTAGGTTGGGACACAATCGTGTCCCACGCTTATGTAACTGTTTATGGTGAATGCATGTTACTGGGCGCACACAGGCTAGGACACAACTGTATCCTACGCCCGTGTAACTGTCTGTTTTGACGGCATATGGCTGGGCGCACACGGGTGAGGACACAATCGTGTCGTATGCCCGTGTAACTTTCTTTGGTGACGGTCCATTAAAGGGGCCTGGATGGACACGGGCTGGGACACAGCCATGTCCCATGCCCGTGTAACTTTCTGTTCTGTTTTTTTTTTTTTTTGCCTAAATTCATGAATTTAAAAATAAAAGAAACTTCAAGAAATAAAAGTACTTAAACTAGAAAAACAAGACAAAGAAAACTAAAGAAAAAAAAATTAAACTAAAAAGAAAAGCCTATGACTAAAATTGAAACAAATAAAAGAAGCAAAGCAAAATTAGATAAAAGAAAAATAAAATGGAAGAAACTAAAAGAACTAAAGTGTGAGCAAAGTTAGACATGAGTTGCCTCCTAAGAAGCGCTATGGTTAACATCAATAGCTCGACAGGATACGTCTTGTCATTCATGATTCTTCATCTATGTGAAGATAGGATTCCTCCAGTATCTTGCTTTCGAACCCTCCATACGAGTGTAAATTTACCCTTAGGCTATCGATCTTGACAATTCTATTTCCTTGGTGCATAACTTCCATAATTTCTCTCTTTATCATGCCACTTATCAAATTTATGTAGCCTAAACTTCTTCATTTTGTCCGCTTTTAGCTTAGATGCAGTTGTTATTGGAAGTTTTGAATTTTTCACCACAAAGATATGTTCCAAATGATTTCTTGACAGTTTTAGTTTCAACATTGGTGACTTTTCTTTGAAGGATCTTAACTTAAGATCTTTTGGCTTATACAGTGGATCAACCCCCTTTTTGTCCACAAAAGATTCATGAACTTCTATTTGAGCTACCACTTCTGCACGTTTGGGGTTGGTCACCAGATTTTCATCTCCCTTTTGCAAGCAATAGCTTAAGGAATCTTTGGCAAGCGTTTCCTGCACACATGTAGATATAATAACATTAGTGGCATTAACATTGTGACATGTGTCTTCTGAGTTGAGAAATTTGTTCGTTGCCTCTAGAGTTTCAAAAACTATTTCATCATCCCCGACCCGTAATATCAACTTATGTTTACTAACATCAAAAACAGCCCTAGCAGTAGCTAGGAAGGGTCGACTGAAAATGATTGGCACCTCAATATCCTCATCTATATCAAGTATGACAAAATCTACGGGAAAGATGAATTTGTCTACTTGCACTAAAACATCCTTTATGATGTTTCTAGGGTGTGTGATAGACCTATCAGCTAATTGAAGACTCATGTGCATTAGTTTAGGTTCTCCTAACCCTAGCTTTTTGAACAATTTATACGGCATCAAATTTATACTAGCTCCTAAGTTTGCTAAAGAATTATCTACTAACAAATTACCAAGCATACAAGGAATAATGAAACTCCCTGGATATTTTAATTTTTGTGGCAGCTTTTTTTGGAGAAGTGTCGAGTATTCCTCGTTCAATGTGACGGTTGTAAGCTCCTCCAACTTCCTCTTGTTCAATAGAAGATCCTTTAGAAATTTTGCATATTTTGGCATCTGCAAGATGACATCAACAAGAGGTAAGTTAATGTGTAACTGTTTGAAAATATCAAGCAACTTACCAAATTCCTTATTCGGATCAGTGTAACTTTGTTTAACTTTCAGTGGTTCTATACTTTCTTTTGATTTTAGTGGCTTTGCATCTTCCTTACAGTTGACTTCCACTTCTTTCTCAACTACTTCCCCACCATCCTTCTTCTCCACTTGCAGTTTTCTACCACTTCTCAAGGTCACAGCATTAACATGTTCCTTGGGATTGACTTCGATATTCTTTGAGAGTGTCCCTTGTTGCTTCTCAGAGATCAGCTTCGCAAGTTGACCAATTTGGTTCTCAAGGTTGCGATTGGAAGCTTCTTGATTCCTTAACGATGATTCAATGTTGGATAAGCGAGCCTTATTGCCTTAAATATATTTTGTGAGAAGTTCTTCCACACTAGACTTCTTTTCTTGAGAAAGAATAGGTGGTAATGGTATTTGAAATCCAGGTGGGCCAAAGTTGGTCTTCTGCTGGCCTTGGTTTTGATTTCCCCATGAGAAATTGGGGTGATTCCTCCATCTAGGATTATAAGTGTTGTTATAGGGGTTATTTTGTTGCATGGGTGGATTTCTTAGATAATTTATCTGTTCTAGTTGTTCTTGTGCTCCATAACCCTGTATGCCAAAGTTACTTACATCCGATTGTACTTGTTGAGGGCTAACAGAGAGTGCATCAATCTTTTTACTCAATAGATCCACCTTGGTGGCCAGAGCAGTGGTCAAGTCTACATCATAAATTCCCATAACCTTTTGCTTGACTCTAATGCTTTCCCACTGATAATTGTTCATCGCTATTCCTTCAATCAAGTTTTGTGCTTGTTCGGGTGTCTTTACGTTCAAAATACCTCCTGTGGATGCATCAATCATTTGTCTCATAGATAAATTGAGACCATTATAGAAGGTCTAAATCTACAACCATTGTGGGAGGCCATGATGTGAGCACCTCCTGAGCAAGTCCTTAAATCGCTCCCAAGTGTCATATAAAGTCTCCGCTTCCAATTGGGCAAAACAAGAAATGTCATTTCGAAGTTTAGCGGTCTTCGCAGGTGAGAAATACTTCTCCAAAAATTTCTCTACTAATTCATTCCAAGTTGTGATTGAATTTCGTGGTAGAGAGTTCAACCACTGCTTTACTCTACCCCTCAAGGAAAAAGGAAATAGTTGCAGTCGGATGGCATCATTCGTAGTTCCGTTGATTTTAAATGTATCATTAATCTCTAGAAAGCTAGAGATGTGGGCATTAGGATCTTAATCTTGGAGACCGTCAAACTGAACATATTGTTGCACCATTTGTATGATGTTGGGTGCAATTTGGAAGTTATTAGCCGCGACGGTTGGCCTTGTGATACTAGAGTCAGCTCCAATAAGTATAGGCCTTGAATAGTCGGACATGGTTCGATTTGCTTCATTAGGATTAGTTGTAAAATAACCATACCCCTATTTCTTCAAGTGGGTGAGTATCCTGAACTGTTTTACCAGTAATGCCGGTATATAATATTTATCAGTTAGGAATTGAGTCACTAACTCGACTACCTTCTAATGAGCTTGACCAAACTTAACGGGAAACAACATTGTCCTGAACATTGCTACAATAAAGGTGTTCGCCCTCTTTTTGGCCCATGATTCATATCCCCAATAAAAGAACCAACAATACTTCTAATAAGCGTCTGGGTTTAAGAACCACTTTACTAATCTTAAGATAGTGAGACACTTCTTGCCATTTGAAGATAAGTGTGGTGTTAGGGTTGACTTTTTGACTCCTAATAACATCATGAAAGCTTTCTTGGGATGGACTCTAAGATTAGGGATAGTTATACCTGCTT
This sequence comes from Lumnitzera littorea, assembly GCA_024138015.1. Classification (NCBI taxonomy): domain Eukaryota; kingdom Viridiplantae; phylum Streptophyta; class Magnoliopsida; order Myrtales; family Combretaceae; genus Lumnitzera; species Lumnitzera littorea. The sequence goes on along the minus strand of JAMXBB010000005.1, from coordinate 2,369,339 downwards.
CGAGGGGCAGAATACTAAGTAACTACGAGTATTCTTCTATAGTGGGCATCAACATGTGTTGGTCGAAATTAAAAGCTGTAGATTTTGAATCATAATAATAGATAAGGGCTTAAATTAGAGGCTAGTGGAACTGGACTCACATGAGGGATATGACTAGTCCAATCTTCTCGTGAATGTAGTCTTGCTTGGTGGGCGAAAGTTGGTTCAACCAATCTTTCAAGATGGCTTTAGGAAAGAAATACTTATCCAATTGGACTTTATGAACGGGCTCTGAATTGACATTATCCTGACTCTCCATATCTATATTATTAAAAATATAAATAAAATGAAATGTAGTGACTATTTACAACGAAACCACTAAATTTAGAATAAGGTTAGATATAATATTAATAATTTTGCAGTTTTTTCAAAAAAAAATTCTTAGGAATTACGCAGCTTTTCACTTATTAAGAAATGATAAAAAATAAAACACATATAATACAAGAAATAGAATATTTACAAAGAAACGAGCATAATCAAATATAAAAAAATGCAATATGTTACACACGCATGCAATGTAATAGGGATCGGTAATTAATAAATTATAGGAAATACGATGAATCCGTGATCGGGAAATATCCTTATATATAAGTAAGTTTGAAATAGGATTTTATTTTTTTTTAAAAAAAATGAAGTTTGCAAATACTTATATATAAGGTTTATTGTTTTTTTTTTTAATTTTTCCTTTATTTGAAGAATAAGATTAAGCCGACCGCAAATTGATCAAGCTTTTCCTATAATTTAAGAATAACTATCCTTTTTTCCAAAAAGATGATGCAAGAGAGTAAGGGTCTACGGGTCTCAAGCTCTATAACTCTAAGGCTTTTCAGGGAGAAGCTTAATGGGTTATATCGAAGCTTAAGTCAGCTCACCTATCATCGTTAGGTGAGGGTAAAAACCTTAGCGATCTGAGGGTTATACAGTAGTAGCCTGTCCTAAGTTCCTAAGGTAGCCTAGGTCCGACTATATTTAAACATGCAAATGATTATTACAAAATAAAAGAGCCTCCTCTTAATTTCCCAATAAGGCCTATTGGGCTAAGCTTTTTTCTTAGGGTTTGCACCATTAAAAAACAATTAGTACAACTATAATACAAAACAAAAAGAAAATAATAATACAAAAGCTCATTTATAATTTTTTTAATTTTCACATGGCTAGCCCACGAGGCATCTCCAGTGGATTCGTCAATTCTGTTGAGCCCTATTTCGGTTTTCTTAATTTAACTTATATTAAGCTTAGCCCGCTTAATATAAATTACTCGACATTAAATTAAGGAAATGTTTAAAAAAATTTAAAAATTAGAGTCTCTAACCAATTCAACTAGTAAAAAATGAAATTAGGATTTTTTGGTGGGAAAACTGAGAAAACCTTAATTTGGCCACTAGTTTGCGAATATTTTAAAAAATTTTGATTTTTAGAAAATTAAACCAGAAAAAACTAGATTTGGGGATTAACCTATTAAGACTAAGTCACTATGTAAAAATTAAAAAAAAATTGATAGATTTTTATTTTTTATAATTTTTCTAAAAATACTAAATATACCTAAATTTACAAAACATAACTAAAAATGATTTTTTTATTATTTTTTATTACGAATTTTTAACAAAAATGGAAATTTTTTTTTATTTTTTTAGACAATTGCTTCGAAGGTACCTACGTATTTATTAGTCAGGATCAAACCAGCTGTAGTTCTCTTTTTGTAAAATATTTAGTATGCGGGTTCTTTTTATTTCGAAAATCGAGCCAGATATACGTTTATTTAACCATTTATTTTTTAAAAAACACTTAAAATCTAATTTTTAAGAATATGAGAAAAACCTTAACTAACTAAATATTTTTTAAAAACCCAGTTACAACTTTTAATTTACTAAAAAAAATTACGTATCAGAAGATATCTTTTTCTAAATCTTATATGTAATATCTACTAAGATACGATCTAGATACGTATTTTTTCTAAATTCTAACCATAAGATACGTTAAGTTATGATCTAGATACGTATCTTCATACGTATCTTTTCTAAATTTCAATTGTAAGATACGATCTAAATACGTATCTTTATATGTATATTTTCTGAATCTCCACTACAAGATAGATACGTATCTTTTCTAAATTTTAAATGCAAAATACGTACCACGATATGTATCTTTTTCGAAGATACGAATCTAGTAGATACGCTTATTTTTCCAAAAATGCAATTTTACTAAAAAAACACAATTTAACTAAATTTTATTAAAAATTGGAATTATCTAAAGGCAAAAAACATGAAAAAAAACCTACACTAAAAAAAATAAATTAGTGAAAACAATTAAGCTAACTAATAAAATAAATAATTTTTACTGAACCGAGTCGTGTATGTTTGGTATGCTTGTCAACGGTGCGTCAAGATTGTATGTGCAACGTATGGTCAGTGCAAGTGTGGAGTTTAGATTGCATTAAGGGGTCATGCGACGGCCAGGATTGTGTAGGGGATCAAGGCTTGGACATGCGATTGTGAAGTATCAGGCATGGAGTTGTGGTAGGGGGTGATCAGGTGTTAGGTAAGTGTTGTGGGCATGAGTTTGCTCGCAATGTTTCTGTGTAGTTTAATGGGGACGTAGTAGTGGGTCTCGATGAAGGGGACGTGTTGGCGTTAAGGGATGTCAGTGAGTTGTGGCTTCGACATGTAAGTGAATGGGTAGGGGCTTCGGTCGACTTTGCTACAATATGGTGTAGAGTAAATGTGTTTTGTCTAGTCGGTATGTTGGAGATAGCGAAGGACAGTGTACTAATTGGTATGGTTGATGCTGTGGACTTGCGTGGGCTTCCGTAGCTGGAATTTTGGCTTATGGTACGAAGGGGGGACATAGCTTCGGTCAAGGGCAACTGTGTCGGTGTGTAGTGCATGTTATGTTTCGATGGATGGGGGACGCGACTTCGATGAGATTAGGGCTAGGTTATTTGGATAGAGGAATTCACTGAAGGATATTAGGATGATGGATCGTGTTAGGGGATTGTTTCGTAAATTGTAAAAAAAAAACAGTCATTAACGTCACCTGCTAATTTATAGACTTCGAAATTGAATCTTTTATATCATTATAAATATAGATTCAATTTCAATTAAACTAAGATACGGAAGATACGATTTTAATTCTTTTAAAGATTTGTCTTAGTTTCGAGAAATCTTACTTGGGCTTTCTATTTTCCTGACCCGATTCAACCCAATTTGATTTAGCCCAATAGCTTACTTAATAGATTCTAAATATATTTTAGTCCAATACAAATAAGACAAAAATCCATTTTATATCGGACCGGACTAAAATATTTGAATGAAGTCCAATTTTTCAACGACTTAATGATTTATTAAATTGATTACATACCATCATTTGATTTAATATCAAATGATCCGACATGATTTTACTCGACTCAACTTGATACGACTCGATATGACTCTCTTTTTTTATTTTTTTATTTTTCTGTTTATTTATTAACTTGGCTCAATTAACGAAAAATTAAAAAAATGGTAAAAATGAGGTATCTACGATAGTGATTCTTTTTTAGCAGCTTTGGTATTTGTTGATAATGTGTTGCTTGTTAGAACGATATTAATGGAGTTAAATCGACATTAGATAAGGCCTTTACTATTAAAGACTAAGGCGAGGTTAGATTTTTTTTGGGCATTGAAATATGTGGTATTTCAGGAGGTTTTTGGTTAAATCAAAGGAAATTTTTGTTGGACATACTCCAAGTTGTTGGACTTACAGGGGTACTTTCAATTGCGGTCCCTTTTCCTTAAGGTGTACATTTGAACAATGAAGATGGAGAATTGTTGAGAGATCCTTTATTATATCAAAAGCTTATAGGTAGAATTTTATATCTGATAATGACTTAGGCATACATTATATTCTTAGTTCAACAAATCAACCAATTTGTTTCATTCCCAAGAACTTATCATTTGAAAGTTGTTCTTCATCTTTTGCGCTATTTGAAAGGAAGTGTTGACAGTAAACTCTTTTACTCAGCTTCTTCTTCCATACAGCTTTATGGATTTACAAATGCAAATTAGGGTTCATCTAAAGTTGATCATAAGTCTCTATTAGGGTTTTGCATGTTTTTATGATCATCTTTAATATAATGGAAAACAAAAAAACAATCTACTGTTGCTATGTTCTCTACTGAAGCAAATATCGAAGCATTTTCACTTGCTACCAAGGAGTTGTTATGGCTCTCTTTTTTACTTTAAGATTTGTATGTTTCATTGAAGTTGCCACTGTTGCTCTTTACTAACAGTCGACTCTACCATTCTTTTGGTAGAAAATCCAGGTTTTCATGCGTAGAATAAGCACATTTTGTTAGATGTTCATTTCATTCGTGACTATCTTTCATCAAGATTTCTATCATTGTTGCATGTTTTTTCCTCTCATCAGCTCACAGATTGTATGAAGAAAGCAGTTTCTCAACCATAGCTCTTCTATATTTTTATCTAAGTTGGCTTTTAGCTATCTCTAACTTGAAAGGAGGAGGGGTGGGTGGGTGGTGGGGGGCGAGGCGGGGAGGGGTGGTGTGGCAATAAATGTGCAAAATTACACATTTATCTCCACTTAATTACTACACATTTATGCATTTTATGCTACTTTAATCTTGAGTTATGCTTAGAAATGATGAAAAATATAATTTTCTCAGTCAGTTGCATAAATAGTGAAAAAAAGGATCAAAATATGACTTAAATAGCTGTGTATAAATTCATGTATTCACATTATGATTGTATCCCTTTTTATATATGAGTTTATACAATTTATAAAAGAAAGATTCATTCAATTAGCTATTTGACCATGTTCTCAAGGGCATACACTTAGATTAGTTGCTTATGCTTGGTTTTCATTAATATGAGCTCATTGTTTCTCTCCATGTTACTGTTTTTATAGCATATTTTCCTAGCAAACTCGAGTTCTTATTCTCTAACCAACACGTGCAGCAGCACAATACAGGCCAATCTAAGCGCCAAACAGAGCATAAATGAAACAAGATATAATATTGAGCGGTTTGGATCCCATCTTGGAGATGAAAAGATACACACATGTAGCCTTATTTGAGCTTCTCTACTTGAACAAACAACAGCAGCTCATAGCCTTTGCTTGAGCTGAAACTAAATTAATAGTAGCTTCAAAACTTCAAGCCCATGTCAGTTCTTTTTGTTGGGAAGCAAGCAGCAGGCCATTTCATACAACCAACAAGCCATCAACAGCTCCTTGAACTTAAGATTGATAGAATTTGTCTTGAGCTCTCAATTTGTATCAAGTTCAGCCTAAAACAGAGAATAACAGCAGCAGAAACTTGCTGCAATTTAAACTAGAATTGTAATCAAGAACTAAGAGCACCAAGCCAAGCAGCTTTGCTTCTCCTCAAGCCAAGATCGAGTAGCTCCTCTTGTGTGACAACTTCAATTCAACTGTAGCAGCTCTCCACAGCAAATAATAACGATACTGCAAGAACTAAGTTGTGTACCTTGGTTTCCAGCAGTTGGACTTAGTTGAATAAGAGCAAAGCATAGTCTGAACAGCAGCTTGAATTCAATTCATCACAAGGTAGCAACATAAAATAACTTTACATGTCTACATAGCGGGCCGTAGACTTGATACTTAAGCAGTAGAGCACTAGGCCAGTAGGTCCACCAAGTTGTAGTAGCAGCAGGACAGTACATCCATTCAATAGCGGCTCACTTTAATTTAGCAACTTGCAATAGCTGGTGGAACGTTAATCAAGCTCATCTACAAAACACAAACAATAAGCCTCTAAATTTTAATCTAGAAAGCTGATGTGCACTTCACTTTACTATTGAACTAAGTGAGCAGAATTTTCATTATCACATCTTTTTAATGCAGGTCATGAATGCCATTCAATTCCACAGCAGTAACCCCAGGAAACAAAGCAATCAAGCAACTAAGACCAAAAAATCCGAGCTCCAGTTTGTTGATCTGAGCAACTCCAGTGAGGGTGAGTGACCAAATGGTGCTCCAATCTGCAGAAGAAACCAACGGCATCTTAGGCACTAATTTAGGCCATGAACTCCATTCAATCAACAGCTGCATTCATTTCAAACAGCGGCAGGCCATGATTTCCAAGTGTTTCGAGCAGCATTTGATCATTCTACCAAGCAACAGCCGAACCGAAACCAACTAGTAGCAGAGCAACAACATGGACAGCAGCAATCAATTGAGGCCGACGAAGATTAACTAAGGAGCTGCAGCCAAGAACAGTCTACACAACCAGAACAGCATCTAGCATGAGCAGCAGCTAACAAGTGGCATCCTATTCGATGACAAAGCACGCCTTCAGTTCTTCAATAGTCCAAGAAGCTTCTCGTTTAAGCTTAGCAGCTGCAGAGAGAATCAACCAAAGAAGTAGTTGACTGTGACTTCAAAACTGCACAAACGTCAACAACTGTAGTAACTCATTTCAGGCCAAAAATTCTTCTCTGATTAGCAGCTCTAAACTTGAAAAAAACAGTTGCCATAACCAAGTGAGATCGAGAAGCTCTTCAAAGTCAGCAAGTCTACTGAACCAAGCAGTTGAATGAGCAGCTCTCCATGTGAACAACAACAGAACATTTAGTTTCAGCAGCACGCCAACACGAATAGCAAACTTGATCCGAGTAGATTTTGACAATAGCAGACAGCTGTGATCCACCATGCGAACAGCCAAGAATTCAGCAGCTCATGAGAACTTCACTAAGTTTTAAATAGCAGCACTCACGCCACCACATTCCAAACCGAACAACTCGCAGCTGTAAACTCCAAGATCGAAATGAAAACAGCAACTGCAACATATTAAAACAGGCCGTGATCCACTCAAATTTCAGTAGCTCTCTACATGAACTGCAGCTGCACGTAGCCAAGTATTTCCATCCAAGAGAAGCAATCGAATAGCACACTTCAGCGCAGAATTGTCTACGCAAGTGCAGCAGTAAGTCATGTGACAGCAACAACTGAGCAGCCTTTACATCAACTCTAGCATTAAATCCTTAATAAAGCCGCCATGGTTCTCCAATGTCAAATTTTCAGTAACTTCAATCGCATCCCAAACAAATTACTCCAAGAAAAGCTTGAGCAACACCATGAAACGGCTGATCCTATTAAAGTTTAGCAGCTTTTATTCATGCTGAGAAGACATAAATAGCTCTCCGACAATAGCAATTGAAGTAAAACACGTACATAGAGAACATCTAAGAACAGTAGCCTCTCGAGCAATAGTTTCTAGTCTTAACTATCCAGCATGAGCAGCCCACCAATTGTTTTGGAAGCCCACAATGCGAAAGAGCTTGCAACTTTATGTTAAATGGGAATCTTTAATAAGTGAGAGCAAATGAGGACATAATGCCCACAACACACTTTGGAAAGTTGCACGTGTAAAGAATTTCAATACCGTTGAAGGGCCTTCTCTATTATTCTCCATGATGTCAGCAGCTTAATGAGGAAAGTTGCTCACATTTTCTATTAGATAAAATACGTGGGCCTCATATTCAGTGGAAGGATGACATTCAAGTTAGGCCCGCTAGTGGACAGCTCAGCCCTTTTGCATTAGAAAAGAAGACAGCGTACGAAGGGAATAGAGGGAGGAAGAAAAAGAAAGAAAAGGAGGGCAGTCGGAAAAACGAAGACAGTTGGGACGAGAAGAAAATTCCAGTAGCTTTGGGATTTTGAATTTTCGTTTTTTAGTATAGTGAAGAATAGAATTTTCATATTAATTTGATTATATTTTTTTTAATTTCAAGACTTTAAATTATTTTGTTCTAACTCATTAGAAGATTGCCCTAAGTTCCAAATGAATTAAGATTTACTTATTTTATATTGAGTTTTAAGATTAAATATATTGATTGGGGTGTTTTCTTTTCCTTGTGTGGGGGTTTTGAGTACAGATGCAAGTGTCATGTGTATGCCGCGTGTGAAGTCGCGCTACACGTGATAAGGAAATGCTTTTAGTAACTCATACGGGATAATCAAGAGAGAAGCCTAGAGAGGAAGAGTAAGCGATTTTAGTAAGGCTTTACTACGTATGGTAACAGGTGGAGAAGCGCGACAGCATCAAATTCCAAGATTAATGAAGAATGGGGTAGTGTTCTTGAAATGTTTAAGTGTTTGATTTTTGAGGCACAGTTCCGGTAGAGTAACGATGTTAATAGGAGTTTTTTTCTCTCCTTTCAATGAGGATGTGAGTAGAGTATTTATAGGAAAAAGTAATTGATCACATCCGTCAGATTATAATGGTCACCAATGGCTAAGATTAAAGCCCCTTATTAATAGATCTTAAGTGGGCTATTTTCATGGGTTTAGGCCTAAGTAAAGGCTTTATTTATTATTTTAGTGTAAGCCAAACCAAGAAAGGTTGGATCAGATAGATCAATCCAATGAGCTTTACTCTAAACCTATCATGCCAAATTTCCCTTGATCATCTCGATAATTTATAGGCTTCGCTCCTTGGGCCCTATTACCATAGCTTGAGGAGTCAAATCATTTGATTAATGGACTTAAAGCTCAATATTAAATTTGGCTCTTTACATTTTGCCCCCTGACCAAAGTCCTTTAGATAAAGTCGAAGGGGTTTGGGTACCGAATGAGCCTTTTAGATGACTCAGGTGCGTACGTGCTTTTAAATAGTTGTGTTGCTGCCAAATTGATTTGAAAATTGTCTTAGTGCACGAATCCATAGCACCTCTTAACCGTATGTTAAGCCTTAACTAGGTTATATTATATGTTGCCCTTAAGGCATCATCATGAAATGAATCTCCTTTAAGTCGTCTCTTCTTGAGTTGAATTTATAGATTGAGTTCACATTAGCGATCTCATTAGGCTAACTCCATATATCAAATGTTGTCTTAATCTTCTCCTCATATAAGGGCATTTTTCTTGTAAGGTCTTCACATATTATGTAAAAGCTCTGCGTAAACCAGATTTTGTTTGCTGCGCTATGACTATTAAGCACGGCGGTCCTATTAGCAAGTTAGCGGGCAGGGGTCAAGGGGACAGCGTCCCTTGCGGGGTTTTAGGGGCAACACCCTGAAAGCTTAATGAAATTTCAAATCTCCATTTAGAGAAATTCTTTGAAAGTATTTCAAAAAGGCATCCTTATTAACAATTGACCTTCTATTTTTCATCCATCGATGATTAAGCTCTGGTTATTTTCAATATTTTCTTCATCTCCTTACCCTTCCCTGTTTTTTTTAGAAGAGATGCTTGATTGCAGCAAAAGGCCTTTTTACGTTGCAATTTCCGTCCATAGCATAGTCCCAATTTGAAGTATGGCCTAACCCTACATTGTAATTTACATTCCATAACTGGCCCATATCATATCCCATCATTTAACACTAGAAGAATTTATGCCAGCCCATTTAGCTATAATAGCAACACGGTACCAAAATGAGATGTAAAGTATTTCTTTTATCTTGTACCCCATTAACAACCTAACAAATGTCCCGCACTTTTGCTTCATGTCTTCTATTGCCTCAAAGGTGACAGATCCACAAAACCAAGCAACCGTTTTTTATACTACCACTGGAACATAGTGCCAACGATCAAGCTTCTTTAATAGATGGGTAGGAAAATATTGAGCTTCCCATTTCAATTGTGACCAAGTTGAGTTGTAATATAGTGCACAAGCTCGACCTCCAATTAGCTAAAGACGGTGATGAAAAATAAGTTTGAACCTAGTCGCTATAGTAAAAAAAAAAAAAAAACGATAGCTTCCTCAGGTGAGTGTGGCAAATTGCGACACCCACTCCTATTTTATTTACTCTTTTTGTTCCCTCTTTTTCATCTTTTTTTTTTTTATGTCTTGCTTTGTATTCATTTGGTGAAAATAACCATGGCCTTGGGCTTGTAAAATTCAGAATCTGGTTTTTGTTGTGGTGGAAGGCTATATTATTTGTTTATTGTTAGGAGTTCAAAGCTTGTTGGATTAAGTTCTTATGTGCTGTTTCTTACTTCCTCGTATTGTCATTGAACTCTAATTTTATACTATACCCTTTTACTGTATGTTGTGTGTCGTCTTGCCTTGAATGCCCCATGGAACTTTTGAAAAATTTGAGATTCTAGGCATGTTGCAAGGTTTAGGACTTAAAACACCTGTTTCTCCTTGGAGGATAAACAGGGAAAAGTGAACTGGATAATTTCACTTATTGCAACTGCATTTAGACCTCACAACTTGAAATCTGTCCTAAAAAGATTTTGGACCAATTTTTGGAGAATTATTTATAGAGCCTGGTGTAATAGAATTCTTGAAACCAGCTAGTTATGTAGATATTCTGACGTAGCAGGTAGATTGTTCCTTGCCAGTGAATTATTTTATAATGATGCTCCTTAGCTGCTTAACTCTAAAGATTCTGATCACACATTTGGTAACAGCTCCAATGTGGCTTTGAATGCAAAGCGATCGGTTCAGAAGTTTGTTTATGGGAACATATCTAATGATGTTGCTAATAGGCTTGGTGTATGCTCACTTCGGAGGATTTTACGTGCTAGGATTCTCTTTGAGCTTGTTTAAAATGTTAAGGATGCAGGTGCCTCAAAGGTGACGTTTCTATTAGATAAGACTCAATATGGGACATCCTCCATTCTCTCTCCTGAAATGGTTGATTGGTAAGGCCTTGCTTTATACTCTTTCAATGATTCAGTTTTCAGCCCATAGGATTTATGTGCTATCTCACGTATTAGCTAGGAAATGCAGCTTCTGTCTTCTTTGAGTAAACTAAATGAAGGAGCATTGGAGCGCTTATGAATACGACCAATAGGGAAGATAGGAATTGAGAGAGTTGTTTCTGTTCTGTTTAGGAAATCATGTTCTAAGAATTCCAATGTGTTCTAAATGATAGTTTTAGCTTCCTTAGTCCCTTCGTGGAATTTAGCGAAAACCCTTTTAGTAATTGCTTAGTTAGATTTGTTAAATGCCAGCATATGGTTCGATTTCATGAAGAAAAATTCTTGGAGTATTTTTTGCCATTAATGTTCTCGGTGAGGCAGGCTACCCTTTTGGTTAAGCAATGAAAGTTCGAGAAAATAAGCAGCAGTACTTGTCCTCAAAACTAACCTTGGAACCCGTAGCTCCTTAGCTACCTCTCCATAAGAATACATTATTCTCATTTTCATCCATTTTTTTGCTTTGATATTTCAATAACCATTGTTTACTTGACTTGAGATGTTGAGAATCTTGTGTATAACCCAAATTCATGCATTTTCTTTAGCTCCAATATTTATTCTTTGTATGATGAATAATGAGATAGTTTTCACTACTTGATGCCTTTATTCTTGTAATTTTACTCGTGCTTTGATGTGTGTCTTTGGATAATTAATCATAACATCCTTTTCCTCACTTTTTTTTTAATTTAAAAAATGACATCTCCTCATTTTCCATGCTTTGCAAGTAGCATAATCAACATTTGAGAATTTGGTTTAAAGAGGATCTCTTGACCGTTCAGATTGCAGCCACCTACAATTGAAGGCCAAAAGTTTGTAATTGCAACTTAAGGACCATATCTCGAACTAGCAATAGTCAGCAAATCGACACGGTTTAAAGAGAGTAGACTCTTTACCACCCGGATTGTGACTATTTGCCAACCGAGGGTCAAGGGTTTGTGATCGTAACTTAAGTACTGATCTTCATCAATAGGTGGTAGCAAGGAGGTATAACACTTAGGTCATACGTGGCCTCCTTTTATAACTTCTATAAAGCCAATTGCGACATAAAATGTGAATCGAATCATGAGTCTCGAATTGTAAGGACATGCACTTACGAGTACATGAGATTCGAGCATGAGCTAAGCTCATACAGTTTGAACACGAGTTTTAGACATGAACATATGAGAGTGATACGCTTGACTTAAACATAACCTACCTTTAACATAAGCACTCATGAGGCAATACATGAAATGAACTTCACTGCCCCTCAATACAAACACTCATGGAATAATCATGTAGAAGAACTATGAGGCCTCCACAAAACCATAAAATGTGAATTTGAACATAAACCTTAAACATGAGTGCATAAGAGTAAAGCACAGGTTTGCGAGCTCAACATACATGAACAAGACATAAATCTTGCACTTGAACACATGAGGATTGAACACTTCAATTCAGCATAGTTTTTTTAGCACGAGCATGTGTATGCTTCTAACATGAGCACTTTTAAACTTTCTATATGAGTATGCGTGAGTTAAGTATGCAACTTGAGTGTACCACTTTGGTATTTAAGTTGAACATGGGGGTCGCATCTAAACGTTGAATATGATAGTGAATATGAGTCTTGAATATTAGGGTCGAACGTAAGTGAGTGTGAGCCATAGTCATGAGTCTTGAACTCAAAGTGAATCTTCAATATGGCATAATCTACGAATGTAACGTGAGCTTTGAATATGGAATGAATCTTAAACATGTCACATGTGTTGAACATGATATTGCATGAGGCTTATACGTAACGAGGCTTGAATACAACATGAATCATGAGAACAATATAACTCTTGAACACAACATTGGACACGATGTGAGCATTAAACGTGATGTAAGGTCCCATTACAGGAGTTGAACATGAGGCGTTGAACGTTTGTCTTGTAATACAAACACGTGCTGGAAAACATCATTTAAACATCATCATAAGCATGTGAACTAGGTGTAGTATCACTAATCTCATGTGTGAATTACATATTGTCATCACGTATTGCAAGAATCCTTATGCATATATGTCATCTCGAGTTTTCATAATTGGATATCATACTTTTTTAATGCAACTTACTTCTACTAACTCCCTTGTTTCCCTTCATTTATAGGTGCTCACTTTCTTTCATATAGACATCACTACTGCATTTAGGGATCATCAACATGGGCAAAGAATTTGGCAAAAGCCATTCTCGTAGCAACAATACTGATAAGAACAATGAAATTTTGGCATATTTTGAAGATCACATCCCGGCAGCCCCCTTTCCTCGAGACAAGTGGGTAGATCCAATTATTAAAGGTAACTTCTTCTGGTGAGATATAAAGAGGTGGGATATACATCCACATCCACCTAAAGTTGGCAAGCTGCATTTCATAAGACAAGAACCTCCAGTACACAAAAGGGTTGAGATAGAAGCAGATTCTATGCTGCGTTTTAGAAATGAGAAGAAAGAAATCCCCTTTTCGGATAGTAGTTTTGATGGCCCAAAGCACATAGTGAATGGTTGGTTGTTTTGGGTAATGTCCATTTTCAAGAATCCCGCATATACATCCATTTTGGAAGAAGCAGGGGTGTATTACCCCATATGGGTGTCTTCTTGTTTAACTTTGCACCACCCGTAAGAAATAGAAACTTAGCGACCTATCATGTCCCGTTGGAGCACTCATTCACATACCTTTGTGACAGTGTGGGGTGAGATCACTTTAACACTAAAGGATGTTGCAGTCTTTCTAAGCCTTCCTAATCTTAAACTGACCGCCATCACCACAACTTCAATCTTGGAAGATGATCGAGCACTGATTGAACAATTAGAAGTGGACAAAAGAGAAGCTCTAGATACTCGTAGGCATGGTATGCTTAGTGCATGGATCAAGCATTTCTTTAGGCCAGACAAAGGTGATAAGATGGGGCCTCTATATCAGTACAAGTAAATTCTTATATTTTGATGTGGCATAGTCATTGTTTACCCTTTTTCTTGTTGATGTTTACTTTATAACCCTAACCTAATATGTCTTATCTTATGTTTCAGGTACGAGTTAGAAGCTTTCATTGCTTGTTGGTTATCATCGTTTGTATTCCTAGGGGGCCCCGAAAAAGGCATTAGTCCTCGACTCTTCCACTTGGCTATTCGTATTGTATGAGGGGAACATTTTGCTTTAGGGCCTTTCTACTTAGGTTCCTTGTATAGGCGTTTGTACCTCTTTCATGAAGCTTCAATATGCTCGCAAGGGAGATACGTTGTAGTGTCGTACGTAGACTTAGTGTTTCTTTAGATGTTCTTCTGCGAGCGTTATAAGGGGTATTTTAGTCTCTCGTTTACACATTCTGATGTCGTTAGGCCCTGGGCTTAGGGATAGGTCAATAGAAAACTCCCAAGTACTTTGAATAATGTCATTGATACCTATCATGAGTTCAGCTTTCATCCATATACAAAGGAATTGCCTAAATATGAACGGTATTCAAAAATCTACCCATCCGATTTAAAGGACTTGGTAAACTTGATAGAGCTTCATAATGAGCTTTCTGATGTTGAGGTAGAGTTTATCTTATGGAGTACGCCTGGGGGTCTTCCGTCACTTCATGATTAGGCCGATGCTTCTAATTGCTTCTTTGAGTGTAGTGTCATGAAATATTCACCTTATCGGGTTGCTTGACAACTTGGGTTTGATCAAGGAGTACCTCATGATTTGGTCATTAGCCAAAGTTTTGATGAGTATTGCAAGACATTCAGACTTGAGAGCCGGAAGAACATTCATGGAGGATCAGGCAATTATTCTTTCCTTCTATGAGTCGTTCTGGGGTTGCTTCGAATGGCTGGCTCACATATTGGAAGAATTGTTTAGATGAGTTTAAGAAGTATGTTTCGGAGACAGTTGAAGGGGATTTGCCTGAAATAGTCATCCGGAGATATGAATTTCATTTTCGACTCAAGGAAGACCCAAAATCATCTAATAATGCGAAGTCGTCTGTTGATGCTAGGGGTAAATCACAAAGCAAACGCTCACCCTTTCCCCCATTGATCATTAGACAACCTAAGCGTAGCCATATTCACGAGGTAGCATTATCATTACACTTTCCTTCTTGCTTTTTTATACACTAATATTTTCTTGAAACTTATTCTTCTTAGTTTTCTCAATTTTGTGTATGTCACAGGAGCAAAAGGGAAAGGAGAAGGATGTCACTTCTACTAAACAGAAAGTGATGAAGCATCATCTTGATGGAGCGAGCGATAGCATCCCTAAAGGAACTTCTTCAAGTCAAAGTATCCCTCCTATCACTCGTCCTTTTCCAAGTCGCTATGGTATGGGAAAGGTACTTCAAGCTAAAGACCCTCCTGCTGTTACCAAGATTGTGGACGAAGGAGAAGATGATGTTAAGTTGGTTGATTATAAGGATTCTCTTAAACACGCAGATGACAATAGAGAAAATTTCGTGATGGACATTGATGATAACCAAGAGGGACAATTCAATGATAGAACATACTCCACAAAACAGGTTGATGAAGACACCCATGGTAATATTAGAATCCCCGATGTGTTCAATATCATTGATGATTGTGAAGATAGTGAATTTTTACTCTTAGAGGAAAGTGTGATCCAGGTGTTTACTGATGCTTTGATAGGTATAGGATTTTGTAATGAAGAGATACATGTTACTCCTAATGCTTCTATAGATGTTACTGTAGTTAGCAACGTTCCTACCCTTTGTAGTGACGCAACTTCGCTTGTTCTAAGGATCCCTACATCATCACTTCCCCTAGAGATTAGAATAATACAATATGGAGGTAAAGGATTAGCAACCAAGATGGTAGTGAGCTCGAAAGATACTTGCTCCTTTTATGGCTTTACGATACCTTCTAACCTCCTAGCACCACTGGAGCACTTAGATAGGATGGAGGGGGATTTTTGGGTAAGATCGGTCTGTTTGTATTCTAATGTGACTACTCGTATCTTGGGCTTACTTGGGTAAGCTGTGAGGCTATTTGATGAGGCTTGGCACTCGCTATCTATAGAAAATCTCAAACTTTTGATAAGTAGTGTCATTGCAACACGTGCCTTTAAGTTAAAGCTCAACAAGATGGAAATCATTATAGCTGAAGCTCAAAAGGTGTTGAGCACTCGAGACGTTGAGGAAAGATGTGAGCTACTTAAAGCTGAACTTACAAAGGCAAAACTTGAGAGAGAGGAGCATTCGGCAAGCACAGATCTTGATTCTACCATAGCATCTATTGTTGAGTATTGATAGTATTACTTTTGTTCTCTTTGCACCCTTTTTTTTTTAATGGAGTGTAAGGACTTGTTAAGCTTAGTATGTGTAGTTTCGCTTCTCGCTTATTTGAGATCCATGCCTTTACATGGAACATCATGAATTGACGTGAGTTGTTCGTTGATTTAGTAAGCGTTCGAAAGTTCACATCATTATACAATTATAAAACATTACATTTCCTTAACAGTACTTTACATGATAGTTTACTTCATGGCTTGATAAATTTTCAAGAAAACCTTGTGCAGTGGAAGTATATTCCATTTGCAAGCAAGGATTCGAATATATGATCCAACAATATGGAGATATTGATTGAAACGAGGAATGCTAGTTCCATTAGACAGTCACGTCGTGAGTTAAGGGGGTATTACCCACTACTTAACTATTTTTACATGCTCTACGAATGTATACTCAAATAGTGGAAGTCATTGTCTTATTCAATAGAACATCATATAGTGCGCCTGGGAGTCAAAGCTTCAACCAGTCAACAACTCATAGATAAATGTGTATTGTACACTTGGGAGACAAGTCTCTTACCAAGAAGCAGCATTATAAACATTATTACTTTGTTATTATTTTTTTTTTTTTAACCTAAGGTGTACAGAGGAGATAATAGTAGGAATAGATATGTAAAACAAGCTCGTATAGCTCGAGTTGCTAGTTTCATTCATTTAACTTTACCATAGTTTCCTTTTTACAAATGGAACTTTTTGATATATTGAAAATTGATAAGAGCAGTGATAGCATTTATGCTAGGATTCTTGAGTTTGCAATACCCACTTTCGTATACTTCCTCAACTATGAAAGGCCCTTTCCATTTTGGTGTAAACTTGGGCACTAAGGTACCTCGGCGCACATGCTCAACTACACGAAGTACGACGTTCCCTTGTTGGAATGATCTCTTTCTCACCAAAAAGTTATATGCCACTCTAAGGCTATATTGATAATTGATGAGATTATGTTTGGCGATACCACGCCTTCCGCCTAATGCTTTTAGATCCATCACTTGCAATATGTCAGGTTCGAGCTCGGCATTGATTGCCAACCTAATAGATGGGATCAAGACTTCTATGGAAACTATTGCCTCAGTCCCATATACCAGAGAAAAAGGAGTTGCCTGTGTCGGCCTTCGGTTAGATGTCTTATAGGCCCAAAGCGCTAATGGTAGCTTGTCATGCCATGCCTTATGATTATCATGAACCATGCGACTAAGTATCTTCAACAAGTTTTTGTTAGTGGCCTCAACTTATCCATTTCCTTTTTGGTAATATGGTGTAGACTTTACATGGTCAATATTATAGGAAACTAGTAGTTAGCAGACATGCGAATTGATAAAAGGAGTGCCATTGTCAGATAAAATACGCTTTAGGATTCCAAACCTACATATGATATTCTCCTTCTTGAAACTCACAACTGCTAGTCTTGTAGCCTTCCTTAAAGGAGTTGCCTCTACCCACTTCGTAAAGCATTCTGATCCTGCCAAAATCTAGAAGCATCCTCTCAATGGTGGATGTATAGGTCCAATAAAGTCAAAAGCCCACGTGTGAAAAAGCTAAGCAGTTGTGATGTTATGGAGTGTGACCACAAGAGCATAAATGGCATCTCCATGCTATTAATAAACAATACACTTCTTAGTGAAGTTGAAAGTGTTCACTTCCATTGTTGGCCAATAGTATCCTTTATCGTATAGATAATAATATAGTTTCCTTCCTCCTTGATGCTCCCCACACTATCCAGCATGCGCCTTAGTCAAAACCATTTTCGTTTCAGGAGGAGTGATACACTTTAGGGGTTTTCCCATAAACAATACTCTGTAGAGCTCACCTTTGTGCATAAGATACTTCCTGGCCTTTCGCTTTATAAGCTTGGCATTTGTATTATTCGTTGGTAACACATTGTTCCTTAAGTAATCAATGTATAGGCGCCTCTAGTCTCCAGCACTAGATACAAAATTACACTCACTCTGGTCGGGAAGCTTAGAACATTTAAGGCAACATACTTACACTTGAACTGTGTCTTTAGCCATTGATGGCCAATAATACCTTGTACGCTGAATACAACGATATAGTGGTGGCCCTTCCTCCCCACACTAGATTTAATGATACTTCTCTAACTTAAGACAAGCTTCCTTAGAACCAATACATTGAGAAAGAATGCCTTTTGGACCCTTATAATATAACATTCTGTTGATTTTAACGAAATTCTTCAAAGCCAAAACAGAAGTTGCATTACGGTGTGCTAACTGTTCCATGAATGGACCGCACCAAATGTCTTGCATGTCTTCATCCTCACTAACAAAATTTAAAGCTGTATACGGGATAGATTTCTTGACTACTTGGATATTCACATTACCACTAGCATCTTGAATCGGCATTTTAGATGTTAGTGTGGCCAATGCATTAGCATACCTATTCGCCGATCGACTCATGTGCTCGTATTGTACAGAATTAAATTTTTTTACCATAACCTGTACTGCAGCCCTATAAGGCGCAAGTGTAGGTTCCTTCAACCTAAACTCACCCATGGCCTATCTAATGATTAAATTTTAATCACCTCGAATATACAAATTATGCGCTCCAACTCTTCGTGTAGATAACAAACCAAATAATATTGCCTCGTACTTGATTTCATTATTGGTGCATCGAAAATCAAGTTTAAATGCTAAGGGTATCTCTTGACCCTTAGGTGATGTCAATATCCAAACTTGATTTCCTATAGAACTATCAAATTAAAGTGTCCATTCATCATCTGCTTCGACCATCAGAGTATTTTCATGAAATTCGGCTAGTATTACACCTATAGTCAAGCCTTCTTAGGCATTTGGGAAGTGTGCTAATAGATTAGCCAAGGCTTGTGACTTAATGGTTTTAGGGGACTGCATTAAGATGTCGAATTCTCCAAAAAGGAGTAGCCACTTAGCAACTCGTCTTGATAAAGCCGGTTGTAATAATAAATACTTGATTGGATCTGAACAAGTTACTAGATTGATCTTATGCACAAGGAAGTAATGTTGTAACTTCTATTTGGCAAATACCAGCGTGAGACAATGTTTCTCGCAAGCCGGATACTTAACCTTACTGCTTTGAAGGATTCGGCTCAAATAGTTTACAGGTCACTCTCGACCATTAACTTCTTATGCAAGTAGGGCTCCAACAGACTTGTCAATAGAAGTAAGATATAAAATCAATGGCAATTCTTTGACGGGCATGGTCATGGTCTGATGACAAGTCAAGATCATCTTGATCTTTTGAATTGCCTCCTCATGGACCTGTTCCCATTCAAATGAAATTCTTTTCCTCAAAAGTTGGTGTAATGGGTATGAAATCTCAATAAGTACTGGTATAAACCTCCTGATATAAGAGACTTTTCCCATGAAAGTTTTTAGTTTTTTTAAAGTAGTAAGGGATAGCATTGCTCTTATAGCTTGCATTTTCGCAGGATCAACATCAATTCCTTTTTGATAGACGACAAACCCCAAAAACTTCCTCGAGGATACTCCAAAAACACATTTAAGAGGATTCATGCGAAGCTTGTATAGTTGACATCATTCAAAAACCTTTTGTAGATGAATTATATGATCATGTGACCTTTTGGACTTGATGACTATATCATCAATATAATCCTCCATAAAGTCATGCATCATGTCATGGAATATAACAATCATTGCCCTTTGATAAGTGGCACCCGTATTCTTAAGTTCAAATGGAATGGCGGTATAATAAAAATTTCCAATTGGTGTGCGAAAGGCAGCACACTCTGTATCCCCAATTGCCATCTTCATTTGATTATAACCACTGAATCCATCCATAAATGAGAATAAATCATGTCCTACAGTCACGTCTATTAGAGTATCAACGTTTGGTAGAGGAAATTCATCTTTAAGACAAGCTTTGTTCAGATCCTAGAAGTCTACACATATTCTTATCTATCCATTCTTCTTTCTTATAGGAATAATATTGGCAAGCCAAGTAGGATGTTGGATGGGCCTTATAAATCCAGCTTGTAATAACTTTTCAACTTCTTATTTAATTTGGACTTCAATCTCAGGGTAGAAAACCCTTTGTCTTTGCTTTACAGGCGTAACTCCTGGGGTAATGCTTAATTTGTGTACTATGAGATTAGGGTTCAATCCTAACATCTCTTCATAGGTCCATGCAAATATATCTCTATATTCTCTTAGCAACTTGACAATATGAACTTTTATTTCTTGTAGGAAGCTTTTGCTTATAAAGATTGGCTGCTGCAACTCTCCCAATTATGCTAGATCCAATTCCTCTATTTCCTTAACCTGTGGCTTCATTTGGTCTTGTAGTTGCTGTGGGGTGGGTTGGACTTCTTGTACTGGTATGGGATCTGAAGAGGAAAAATATGCCTCCTCAAACCCCTAAGACCGTCATAAGCGGTTTACCCTTCTTCCGTCTTCTCGAACGAAGCTTTTAATTCCTTTAGGTTGCTTGTTCTTCTTCTTTCCCCCATGACACTTATGTATCTTTCTTTTCTTCTACTAACCATCTTGAATTTCTTCCCATGTAGGTAAAGGGATACCAATTAGCTTAGCTATTGCAGTCTCGCTTTTTTCAACAAATTCATCAAAGTAGGCTAACTCAGTAAAATATGATTCGTGTTGCTTGAAAGGATTCTTGGTGGTTTAAATAAATACATCCTTCTCTTTCTAATGGCCCTTAATACATTGATGCAGTGTGGATGGGACCAAGTTGTGATCGCGCAGCCATTTCCTACCGATGAGTAGATGGTATTGGACCGGCACATCAATCCCATGAAAGGTAGTAGTACCATGGATAGGGCTAACCTTGAGATCAATATTAACATATCTAACAGAATCTGTAGAGGCATAGCTAAATTCATTTATTGATATAGGCTGTTCAACCAATCATCAAATATTAATTTCAACAGCTTTAAAAGTACTCATTGGCATGATATTTAATGAAGAACCATTATCAATGAATGTTCTCTTGATCGAAGACCCGTTAAGCACACCTTCTACATATAAAGGGCGATTGTGATTAAAATTCTTCACACACATGTCTGCATCAGTAAATAAAATCGCATTTTCGTATGCTGTGGCCATCCTCTTCACAGGCTGTGCTGAACTATACTCCACGTATTAACTTTTAGAGATCTATGTCAATGCAGTTGCTACCGCAAGCCGAGCTTTCTCATTGAATCCTAAGAGATCCAAGAAATTCCTAAAGTTAGTTGCCTTCAATAATGCCGTAACAATAGATAGGTGTTCATCATCCTGAGCTTCGATTGACTTTCTTTTATCGTTATCATTTCCAGTAGTTTGGGCATCAGTTATTTCGGTGGTGATGAGATCATGGCTAATGGCGTTGACAGCACCCCTTCGGTTGTTGTGGGCGAGAAGTGGATCTTTTCTAACATCATTGTTATCAATGATCAACTTACTACGTGTAACTCGATCGTTGACTATTTTCTTTAAAGTGAAACAATCTTTAGTTAGGTGACCAATAATCCGATGAAATCTACAATACTTGGGATCACTCTTTTCTTCATTTGTGGGGAGGCGCTCAACCCTCGAAAGCTTGATGTTTCCATTATGGAGCCACTGGTTAAGCATTTGATGCACTTTGGCCATGGGACAAAGATATGTCAAAGATGGCCTGGTGTTAGTAGAATTATTATCTCTTTGTTTCTTTACTCCCTTTGATGATTCGCCCTGAGCCGCACTTATAGAGGAAGTGCACTTGTTGAATCTCCCAACTTCACTTCTTTGTCGTGCCATTGAATTGTTAGTCCTTCATGTGTTCTAAACTATTGCAACAAAGGAGGCCAATGACAGGTTTTCAAGGTAGATCGTGTACTTAGGAAATATCTCTTGGATACAGATCTTAACTAATACTCTCTCATCACAAACATCTTGTATATCTAGTGAATGTTCCCTAAAGCGTTCGATATAGTCCATCAGATCTTCTTTGGACTTTTCTTGGATCCTTCCTATGTCAGTAAGGTTGACTCTCTCTTCTGTAGAGAAGAACTTCTCCAAAAACATCTTACACATACTATCCCACAAATCTACTGATCCTGGAAGGAGATTAACATACCAGGTGTATACTTTCTCAGTGAGTGAGTTGGAGAATTCTTTCAGTTTCAAATCGTCATCTAGGCCATGTACTTCCAGCGTCTCGATAAATTTTAGCAAATGTTCTTTAACACTTCCCTTCTTGCCATTAAATAGCATAAACTTCGGACTAACATAATCCTTAGGGTATGACTTTACGGCAATGCGTTGGTGATACGGAAGCTTCAGTTCTGGTATCCCAATCATAGATTTCGATTGTATCTCCTTTAAATATATATCCAAATCTTCTTTGGTTACAAACGAACCTCTTTGATTAGATGCTTCAGCCCTTAGTGACATCGAAGGAGCAAGATGCATGGGCGCTAGATTCACAGGTATAGATTTTGCAGACATGGGATTCATTGGTGTTGGTTAAACAGAATCAATAATTATGACACATGGCATAACACGTGAGGATGACGAGCCTCCAATCTGAACTCCTTGATTTCTTACTTCAGGTAACAAATCTTGCGTGGTTGTAGGTTCTATACAGCAGGAAGTTGTTCTCCAACGTTAGGAGTAACATGCTTATTGATAACCGGAGGGTTGGGTAGGGTATATTATTACACCACATTAGAAAGATTTAAGGAAGTTGCTCTTTGTTGCATAATAGCAAAGGTAGCCAAAGTAGGCACACATTGAGAAAACATCGCCATAAGTTCACTTAGGTTCCGATTAGTCTCCTGTAGTTCGCGCGTTAATTGTGCATTATTAAGGACACCTTCCTGTATGCCATCACCTTGATTAGTGCCTCTAGTTGGAGGTGGATTTTGATCATTGGTCATAGTATTAACATTTTGCTCTTGATTAGTTCCTTCAATAGGGTCGAGTTATTTTTGCCTTGGAGGTACTATGATGTAAGTATCAAGTTTTCTCTCCCTAGTGGAGTTGCTAGAAAAATGTGGGGGTGTTAGATACAAATGCAGGTGTCACGTGCATGGCACGTATGAAGTCATGCTACATGTGACCAGGAAAATAACTTGAGTGACTTGTACGGGATGATCAGGAGAGAAGCGTAGGGAGGAAGAGTAAGCGATCTTAGTAATACTTTAGCACGTATGATGATAGGTGGAGGAGCGCAATGGTATCAAACTCTAAGATTAATGAACAACGGTGTAGTGTTCTTAAATTGTTTAAGTGTTTGATCTTTGAGGCACAGTTCTGATAGAGTAAAGGCGCTAATGGGAGTTTTTTTTCTCTCCTTTCAATGAGGATGTGAGTATGGTATCTATAGGAAAGGGTAATTGATCATATCCGTCAGATTATAACGGTCATTAATGACTGAGATTGAAGACCCTTATTAATAGATCTTAAGTGGGCTATTTTCATGGGTTTAGGCTCAAGTAAAGGCTTTATTTATTATTTTAATATGAGCCAAACCAAGAAAGGTTGGATTGGATGGATCGATCCAACGGGCTCTCTTCCAAGCCTACCATGCTAAATTTTCCTTGATCATTCTGATAATTTATGGCCTTGGCTCCTCGGGCCTTATCACTATAGTTTGAAGAGTTAAATCCATTTGATTAATGGGCTTAAATCTCAATATTAAATTTAGCCTTCTACACCTTGTTATTTCAATTTATATATATCTTAATTTATTTGGGTTTTGTGATGTGATATTGTACTTAGTTTATTTGGGTTTTGTATAAATGGATTTAATAAGTTGATGTGTTTTGTGTATTATTTCGATATAGATATTAAGTATTTGAGTATTTTTCTATTATGTTCTTCGTTTAGTTATTTAATACTTGGCCATTACTTTTTAGCTAGATAAAGTTATATGATATCCGGAAAGGTTTTAATAACTCGTATTAAACATAATTTAAATTTTTAAAAAAGCTTATTATAGGGATATGTGAGTTTTAATTAAATTTATGAACTCACACACTTAATGTGGTTGGAAATATAGTTTGGGTTGTAAGGACATACTTAAATCATATTTCTATCTAGAATAATAATTTCGATATAAGCGGATTATTATTTACCTAATAATTATAGATAAATTGTCTTAGTGAGTGAATTTATGCTATGATTACAATTCCGGTACTTTGAAAGGTGGACGAATTCTAATGAGTTTAGTTAAATTCTTTTTAGTCAATTTTGAATATCGATTAAAGAAATCGCATCGATTAAAATGAGAGTAAATTTGCAAATCTCAATTTGATCCCTTTTTATCTCTTAGACCTGGACCTTCATAATGTAGTTAGAACATTTAGTTTAGTGTTTATCTTGTCATTTAGTTTTCACTTGCTTTTAGTTTAATTATCAATAACTTAGCTTAGTGAAAAACTCAAATAATTTAGTATTTAGTACTTAGTTCCTAGTTCCTAGTTCCTAATTCCTTGGGGGATACGATCTTGACTTACTGTTTGTACTACTTCCATGACTTGATATACTTGTTGGTTCATACACTTACATTTTTAGCCATTCAAGGGGAGGGGTATTGTTATAGTAGTTAGGCAGCTTGTAATTTGCTACACATTTAGTTAATATATTAGCTTTATAGTAGAGTATCTATTTTCACACGTATCCAGCTATGTGTACTTGTTTAGTAGTTTTATATAAGGGCTACCATGTAACAAACTTAATTAACATACATTTCTACACAATTCATTCATTCTCTTACATTTCTTCTTGCATCCGTTCATTTTGAAGAATCATGACAGATCAAGCTTCCACAGGATTCCCACTTTCTACAATTTCCTTTTACTTATATATGATCAAACACAATGTAAGCCTTATAAAGTTAGGTTTGCTAGCTGTAGGGTCAAAAATGGGATTCCTTTTATAGAAAGACTGCCAATATGATTTCAAATCCGTTCATATTAGATTTCAAGTTTGGTTGAGTTCTAAGTTAGGAGTGCAATTGAATTGAATAAAATTAGTATAGTATTAAATTTGAGCTCAACTGTAACTTAAAAACCTGAAACTTGAATTCAAGTTTTAAATTTTAAACTCAAGATTGATTCAAAAATATATTTGGTAAGTTCAAGTTTGACTTAATATCGAGGTCAAATTTTTTATAAATTTATCCTGAACAATTTTAACCTAACTTATATTTTATAATTAAAAAATAAATTAAACTTGATTAGACACACCAATCTAACAAAATTAATATTCTAAAACTTAAACTTAATTTGATTTATTACTTTAATAACTCTAACTCTAACTCGTATCCAAATTCTATTCAATTATTATCAAAACTAATAGGAGTAAAAAGTTGGAGTTATCCACGGCCCTATTTTAAATGCAATGATGAGTAGGTCTACACGTAGTGGACGTTTGGTCGCGCCTTTTCTTCATTTTATTTCTTTAGCGAAACTCCTTTTGGTCGCACTTAGGACAGTGTGCAAATAGCCAATACTGGCGCATAGACTGCCACGTCACGTCCCGCCCTGCTCTTTTCCTGATTTTCCAAAAAAGGCCTCCAATTAACAAGCACTTCCTATCGGTTAAGACTCAAGAAACCCTCCGTGAAGTCCATTTTCGTAATTACACCCAGCAGGTGGTTTTCCATTTTTCAATCGAAGAGTCGGTTCGTGCTCTTGTTCCTCTCCTACTGCCATTTTGTCTCTCATGGCTTAACTTGTCCGACGCAATAGCCTTAGCACATTACACGACAATCTCGTATATTTGGTTCTTGCCATGATGGCATCACGAACAAGGAGGACAACATTTCCTAAGGTTGTTATAGAGAGAGACACTGACTCTGAAGAAAGCTCTTCCTCTGATGATGAAGAAGAACAAGAAGAAGAAGAAAACCAAGAAGAAGATGCGGACAAGGTGGAGGCTTTTGATGTTGATAAGAAGAAGCAAAAAGCACCCATTACTATTAGTCTCAAGAAAGTTTGCAAGGTCGCATCTTTTTCACATTTTTCATTGTTTTTATATTTATTTTAATTATTTTTATTTTTTCGATTAATGTTTGTCCTTTTGGGGTTTCTGATGCTTGCGAAAGTTTTGATTCAATGTGGGTAGGTGTGTAAACGGCCCGGACATGAAGCAGGTTTTAAAGGAGCCACGTATATTGATTGTCCAATGAAACCGTGCTTTCTCTGTAAAATGCCTGGTATGTAACCTAACTTACAATCGTATTTATATTGTTTTGTTGTGTAATTGATGATCTAATATTATGATGGTTATGGGTTATATAGTAATGTCATTAACGTTGCCGGACACTAGTTGAAAAAGAAAAAGATTCTTTTGAAAAGTAAAAGAGAAAATTTCTTTTCACATTTTCATCATTTATTATGCATTTACAATAAAAAAGAAGAAGTATTTTTTAAGTTTTTAACAATATGTCTGTCGGTACTCAAAATAGTTGTTCTAGGCTTGTCCTAATTGGATGATATGGGATATTGTCAGTAAGCGGGGGTTACTATTGATTTCTTGAACTAAAGGGAGTAAGAAGAAAGAATAATGGGGGAATGGATGTATGCTACAGAAGGGTTAAAGATAAAGAATAGAGAAAAACAAATTGGTTATTATTTTGGTGAAAAGGAAGTCTTTTGAAGATCCATTGAATGGACGATTGCTTCCATTGAGGAATGTGTCTCCCCCACAAACATGAAAAAATGTTTTTTGGTGAGGCAAACGGGATTTTCTTTGACACTCTTGGATTTTTTACTCATGTTTTTGATGTTTTATGTGTGATTCTATGTGTTGCAGGCCACACTACAATGACATGTCCTCACAGAGTAGCTACTGAGCATGGTGTTGTTCCAGCACCCCGTAAAAATACTAAGAACCCTCTGGAATATGTCTTCAGCCGTCAGATCAGTCCACAAATCCCTGGAGTAAGCAAATCTTTACATATTGTATCAAAGAAAGTACCTTTTATGGTATTATTTCCCTGCTCTGTTTATGGCATTTATAAATTTATTTAGTTCTTGTTTTTCATTTACTTGTATGCAGTTGCATTGTTTTATTGATGCCTCTCTTGTCTAAGCTAATTGGACTTAGATATGCATTTTCCTACTCTTCTTGCAGGATTTCACTTGTCAGAAATGTACATTATATGTAATCTCTAGGTTTCTTTATGATAAGCAAATAGTAGTTATTTTCTTGGTATGAGTAATGGGTAACATTTTAAACTCTGCACTTTTCAGATGTTAATTTTTAGGATCTCAAATGATGAGGACTGTCCATATTGTTTCAGACCTTTTGGTTGTTGTTCCTGTCAATTCCTCTTCTTCTTTCCTTTTTTGGCCTTTTTTTTTTTAAATCCCTCCTCTTTCCCCTCAAAGTTTAATTTGTCCTTCTGATGCTTCTTATCCTTTTGTCCCATCAATATGCTGTGCCAGATTAAGCCAGCGTATGTGATTCCAGATGAAGTAAACTGTGCTGTTATTAGATACCATAGCAGACGGGTGACTTGCTTGGAGTTTCATCCAACAAATAATAACCTTCTTTTATCAGGGGATAAGGTGATCACTGTTCAATTTTACTATTTGGTTCATTTATGATGATTGGGGAATGTGGTTTGTTGACATGAGTGCTTGTTTTGTCACTTTGACATGAAAGAAAGGGCAACTTGGAATTTGGGATTTTGATAAAGTTTATGAGAAGATGGTTTATGGGAATATACACTCATGTATACTCAACAACATGAGGTGAGTCTCATTGTTGGAACCCATTTAGGACTGGATGTATATTAATACCTCATAAAGCCTCCATGAAGTTTCTGATGGTGGTGGAGTTCTGTCAGGTTTAATCCTACCAATGACGGTTCAATTTATGCTGCATCCTCAGATGGAACTGTTAGTTGCACGGACCTAGAAACTGGAATATCTTCTTCTTTGATGAACCTTAACCTGAATGGATGGCAGGTGAGTATTTCATCAACTTGTGAACGATTAGTCTTCCAGATTTTTTTTGCTTGAGGTTTGGTAACCTATTGAAGTTGGAGAGCTTGAAAAGATGGAACCTGTTATATATGAATTTTAAGGTAATTATATTTAATAGGGTCCAAGCAGTTGGAGGATGCTATATGGAATGGATGTCAATGTCGAGAGAAGCCTTGTTCTAGTTGCTGATAACTTTGGTTTTCTCTATTTGTAAGTGACGATTCTTGCTATGGCCTTGGTAAAATTTTATGATACCATTAAAATTAAACAACTAATTGGAGTAGATGATACTTTTCCACAATGATCTGTATTTTGCTTGAAGTACTTAGTTTGCTTGAATTTATGGAGAGATTATGTTAATATGTGATTTGAACAGAAGATATCTGCATTGTGCTGATATCACATGCTACCAAAAGACTAATTGTATGTTTATACTGGTGTATGTTCTTGGCCTAGAAAAGTCTAAGATGAGTCGTGTGGATGTGCGTTCATAAGAGCTCATTAATACTTTGTTGACAAGATATATATTTTCTGGATAAAATGTGGATGGGATAAATTATAGCAAAGGTTTTTTATACAATTCATTAAATAATATTACACAAAAAAGAAAAGATTTATATTCTTTTTATGAAGCTGATCTTTTATCGTTCTTGGGTCTTGCAGGGTGGATACTCGTTCCAACAACAGAACTGGGGAGGCGGTTCTGATCCATAAGAAAGGTAGCAAAGTTGTTGGACTTCACTGCAATCCTGTGCAACCGGATCTTTTGCTTAGCTGTGGAAATGATCACTTTGTAAGCTCTCTGAAATAAATGGTTCTCCAACCTATGACTAGTAAATACTGGGAGGATCTTTTGGCAGCATTTAGCTAGAATCTCTGTGGGACCTTAGCTTATTCTCTAGTAAATTATTTATAGATGTTCTTTGTTGCTCTGATTGCATAGCGTGTATGACATTCTTCGCTTCAGTCATCTAAAACAACAGGGCACTCAGTGTCCTTGTATTAAATGTGTGTATTCGTTCATGTACTTTTCAATTACATTTTGCCACGTGTAGATAAAAGTCCAAACAAGAAGTTTGCATTAAGTAAGAATCATCTTTTATGGCATGTAATTGCTTGGTACAGAAATGGATGGACACAGTGGGTACGTGGAAATTTTACCATTGATAAGAGTACCGTGCGCTCTCCTTTTTCTTGTTGGTTTTTCTCCATTAAGCATGTTATGGCTTTTTCTTTGTTGTAGGCCCGCTTATGGGACATGCGCAAATTGCAACCGCAGCATTCCCTCTATGATCTTGCCCACAGACGTGTTGTCAATTCTGCATACTTTTCTCCTTTATCTGGATGCAAAATTTTAACAACTGCTCAGGATAATAGAATTCGTGTATGGGATTCTATCTTTGGCTACCTGGATAGCCCCAGTCGAGAAATTGTGCATAGTCATGATTTCAACCGACATTTGACCCCATTTCGGGCTGAATGGGACCCCAAGGTTTTGTATCTTTCTTTTTTAACACACTTTTGCTTTCCCCACATTTCACCCTAATTTTAGGAAGATTTCACTTGCAGGATCCATCAGAGTCTCTCGCAGTCATTGGTCGTTATATTAGTGAAAATTACAACGGAACTGCCCTTCACCCAATTGATTTCATAGACACCAGCACAGGGCAATTAATAGCTGAAGTAATGGACCCAAACATCACAACCATCAGTCCTGTAAACAAACTACATCCACGAGATGATATCTTGGCATCTGGTAGCTCAAGGTTCGTATATTTTATTGCTGCCGTTTCTTCATATCAGTATGAGCCAAACCACGTGGACTAGCTATTGGTGGTCCAAGAATGTGGTATACAACCTGCACTTGTTTCGGTTAGCGCAACTGTTTTGGCTTTTGCATTGTCAAATAATGAGTTCAGTGTGTCCGTGTGCGTGAACATAGCATTTCACTTGTGATTTGGGGAATTTTTCCTTCCTTGTATCCTTTTTGAGTTTGAAAAAGAAAAGTCGATTCATCTTCTGCAAATTGCTACTTAACCTCAGTATCCACAGGTCTCTTTTCATTTGGCGGCCAAAGAACAGAGACGAGTCTTTGAAGGAGAAGGAAGAAAGGAAGATTGTTGTATGCGTGCAGGGCAAGAACAAGAAGCGGGGAGAAAAATTTGGAGACGATAGTGATGACAATTCTGACGATGATGGTTGCAGCACCAAGGGCAAGAAGGCGAAGTACAAGAAACCGGTTTTGGAGTTAGATTCCAGCAGTCGGCAAAAGGGGAAATCATGGCGAAAGGGGAAATCCTGAAATTTAGGCACCGGATGGTGGCTGGTTTTACTTTCCTTCATGGACCCATTTTTGGAAAGATTGGCAGCATTCTCGATGCATCCGCATGAAAAGGTTGCGAGAAGCCTAACTTCTAACTGGCCAAGGAAAATGTTATGGATCTAGTCTATTTTGGTATATTTTGTTGGCTCCGGTAATGTGGATTATAATTGGCACTCTGATGATGTAAAGTTTCATGTAAAAATCAAATCGGTTGCTTGTGGGCACCGTCTAACGACAACAAATGCAGACAACATAAACATAGGTGGTTGAAACAGTTCAAATGATCCCACTGCATTCACCTTGTAGAAGTAGCAGATTTATTTCAATTATATCACCTGGTACAGGATTTATCCCTATCCTGATGTCTCTTGAAGAATAACAATTTTCATTTTCTGTAAAACAGAGACAGCTTGGTTTAGACGATCCAAATTGAATCCTGCTCAACTTGCATTCATTCAGCAAGAGAAAAGGAAAAAGAACAAGCAGTTCCTGGTACACAACACGAATGAACATACTTATTCGAAGTGAAGATGATAACATATCCATCTTCCTAGTGAATGGCAATTTGTATGTACACATCCTTTCGAAAACTTTTCATTGTCTACCACCGCTCATGTTCCGCAGATCCTCGAACGTATCCTTGAATCCCCTGAACTCATTCCACCTGTCTCTTGTCGATGTCCTTGAAACTGTCTATTAGGAGTTATATAATCATAAAAGTCTGATATGTGCTTTTGCACCATAAGTGAGACTCAAAAACTCAATTTGCCGCGAAACCTCCGGCCGATGTTTCATCACCTGTCTTGTGTTTGTGAACTGTAAATCATTCAAAGAGATCGCAAAGTTTCAGTTTTGGTGAAACACTTTGAGATTATGGCTATGATATATATGTTAATCGTAAAACTTTCATTATAACAGATACAAAAAAAAAAAAATAAATAAATAAAAATAAAAAATTGAAAAAGTGTTCTCGCGAGACAAAACATCAAATTTTTTGCATGTTGTGATTTGATTAGAACTCAGAAGGTTGAGAATACTGTTGGATACGCACTTAATGAATCCTTCTGGACGAAAAAGCATGCGGCGATTACAATATAGCACAGGAAGAGGACTGCTCCTTTAATATAGTGGGAAGTTCCATCCTGAAAATAAAGCAAGAAAGAGTATTTCGCTGATAAGTATGGAGAAATCCCTGATTCCTCGATCAAATAGATAGAGACTAGGTGAATCAAGATCCAACCTGTAGGGTGAAGGAGGTGACCAATACTGTAAAAGCAAGAGAACCAGTTTCAACAAGACTGAAATCAAGATCCATACGGTTGCCCATCATCCATGAAACAACCACGCAAAGCGGTACCTGAAATATATGGTTTTAACTTTAGATAATAAGCTGGTTGCAGTTCAGATTGATGAAAGTAACCCAAAAAAAAAGAAAAAAAAGGCATGACGCTCGAGTAATTGTCGATCCTCATGGGATTTTAATGAATTTTATCTTGATGTGGTGGTTTTATAGTTAAATATGTTAGATTTCTTGTGCAACTTTTAGGAGATTGATCTAACCACGTTTCTTTGAGATGCATCAACAATCCTATCATAATTTTCACTTACCACAAACATGGAAATTTGAGTTGCAGATCCTAAAGCCACTCCCAAAGAAATATCCTGCATAAATTGAATCAACTCTTAAAAACTACAAACCAGAGTTTTCACATGTTATGATTCCAACCGGTTATAAGGAGTGACGGCACAAGGACCCGTTCCGTGCAGCCGCTCAGGTTCGAAAAAGCTTTAGTTTGAAATTGTGTGTGATACCATTTTGTTCAGGTGATTGACATACCAGTTTGTTCTTGAGTGCGAATATAATGGAACCAGCATGCTCAGCTGCATTTCCCACAATTGGTAACAAAATCACACTGATAAAGCTAACTGAGATTCCCCAGGAACTTGATGCAGCCTAAAATGGGGAAAGACAATATAGTTAGTTCTTCATAGAAATATTAATATGACAACTAGGAATTAAAAAATGACTTTCTTTGGTAATTTTTCTGTTTGGGTTACTCTTATGATAAATTTGATGTATTAAAAACATGACACATGTACTTAGTTAAGATTTTTTTCTTAGTTCATAAGTATTTCACCTTTTCTATAATTTTTTGCATAGTTCAGAGTGTAAATAAACTAAATCAAGTTGCACAATACAAGTTGGAGCATGGTCTCGGCTTGAAAATTCTAAGTAATAGATCAAGCCTAAATCTTGAAGCTTGACAAGCTCAAACAATTAATACCAAACAAGCTCGAGTTCGGCTTGATTAATTAACAAAATCATGTTTCAATTAATCAAATTATTATTGAGGTTTGATGTGAGCTTGAAGTTCCACTTGAAGCTGGCTTGATAAGTTGAGCTCGAATTCTTCTCCACCATAATTGGATTGAATTCAAACTAAACTAAACTAAACTATCTGTTTGAGTAGGCCTAACTTATTTATAGGCTATGTATATCTCACTCTCTTAGGCCTCGGATCCATAATAAGAAATTCTCCATGTCATGTACCTCGATGGTGCCGACAACATACTCGGACAACAAGGCAATGACCAATGTCATGCCAACCAACCAACAAAACGCACTCCAAAACCCTATCACTGCGGTTTCTTCATCTTCCTCATCCACCTGTTTGTGCAAACACACAGTCAGCCCATCTCTATTTTTTTTTTTTTTTTTCTCTATCTTATATTTACATTTATATAAATTGTAATAATAATAAAAAATTTATTCACCTCTTGTGCCTCAAACAATTGCCTGTGTGTCTTTAACTGGAAGAATATGTATGCAACGTAAGCTATTAGCATGACAATACTGCTAGCTCTTGATAACTGTAGGGTACACTCAGCAGCAATACTAGGGCCAGCCCCAGAATATCTGAACATCAATGGCAATAAATGGCACAGCAAACCCAACAGTAAAAGCAGCGAATTCACATCAGCCTGTTTCTGTAATTACCAAATATAAACGTAAGTTGTGAGCATTTTAAACAAGATTATAATCATTAAATAAACCATCTGTACCAATTCGACAAATTTAAGTTTTTAAATCACCGAATTGAAATTTTTAAATAAGGTGATTGATTGGGTGCAAATTTTTAATGTAATCTACCGTGTAGGAATATAAATCTCAATATTTTTTAGTGCATTTATAATGTTATGTGATTGTCGTAGTGACTTTAACGCGTAAAAGACAGGCAAACATTCTGGTGAAATTATTATGGATGTAATGAAAATATAAAAAATTGCGGACAAATTGTCAAATGAGTCCTAGCTAGTGTAGAATATTGAATTTACATAAGCCTGTTTGTGTTAAATTATATAAAACAAGAATCAATTATATTAAAAGGACTTTTAACAGGATATGATAATCAAATAAGTGTAGTATGCATGACAAAAATAAGAAGGCTGTAGTATAATAAGATGATGAAAATATAATTAGTTAGATGATAAAAATAAGTGTAGTATGCATGTGGGTGAAAAAGATCCAAATACTTTGGGGTTTGGGAAATAAAAAAGAGAAGACCGTTGTCAGATCTTTCTTTACTGTTAAGGCATTCCACGTGCCTATTTTTAATATTGAATTAATAGAGAATAAATGGGAGAAAACATGGATATAAATTGCATAAAATATAGATATATAAAGTTGAAAAGAAATTAAGGACATTGGTTATAAACGAAGCGAAATTAGTGCTTAATGGAGTGGTGTGTATTGACATATATATATATATATATATATATGTATGTATGTATAATTACCCGATCATATCTTTGCTCCTTTCTGAGATTGGCCAAGCCGCCGAAGAGAAGGGAGCTGCCGAGGACGAGGAGGAGGTTGGAGAGGATGGAACCCAGCAAGGAGTACTTCACTACGGGAATCTTGTTCTCCCGAAGTGCAAATAATGCTATTATTAACTCTGTTGCATTCCCACATGTTGCATTTAGAAGCCCTCCAACTGCAATATTAAAGTAAAATAATTAATTGTTAATTGGACATTATTAATATTCCTCAAACTGAAATCAAAGTAAATAATTTTTTTTTTTTTATTACCTGTTGGACCAGTGAAATAAGCGATTTGCCTGGTGTAGTTGAAGAAAAGGATAAAAAAAAGAAGAAGATGAAAATACTGTCAATTTTATGAAATAATTTATTCAAAAAAAAAAAAAACCTTCATATCATATGCGTATTAAAATTGAATTATAAAAAAAGAAAATATTAAAGTATACCATAAAACATGTAAGTAGCTATTATTATTTAGTTTTTTTTTTTTACTATTATTATCTGACTATTGAGATAATTGCGACAGGATTCGTAAACGTACTCAGTGAGGAAGCTAACGCGTTCAGCTAGCGGGGTAAGTCCGAGCAAGCTGAAAGCGAAAATCCAAGGCTGCTCGATGTCGATGCACGCATAATCAACACAATAATACATCAATAATATAATTTCAATAAATAATAATTACAAAGCATGTAATTGAATGGCAAAACAAAACCAAGAAATTATCGAACGTTATTCAAGGCATGATGATTTTTGCAGTAACAAACGTACGTTGATATGGATCGGAGAAATAGTGAGTTTTTTACGGTTGCTTGAAAGTTTCACTGTTAATGGTTGCTAGAAATAGATAGATAATTTTTTTCTTATGGATACTGGCTAGGTGTAGGATAATTTATTTCTATATGAATGTTATTTCATTATTTTTTGGAAGATTAGCTCAGTGCAAATTTATTTAGATTACCATTAAATTAATACCTGAGCAACATAACTATTATTATATGTTAATATCACGTAGAATAAAACCGAGTGTTTAGTATGAAACGGTTTCCTCGTACCATGTGATATATATATATATATATATATATATATATGACGACGATATTGTCCTATATACAGGAAAGACACTCTTTTGTATATATGTGCTGTATATATAGAGGAAGAGATAGATAGATATATAGCTTGTATTATTTTATTTATTTTTCCGCATTCATATTTTTGAGGTGCATATTTGATTTTGATATAGTAAATGCTGAATTCTAATTTTTGACATTCTCTTTATCTTCAGTTAACTCGACTTAGAAAATTCTTTTAACAATTTGAAAGGAATAGGTAAACTACTACTAAAATCACCGAACAGGCTCGAAAAATCTTTTGCAAATGAATATATATAATTATGTATGTATGTATAGGTTTTCTTTAATTTGCTTCTCTCTTTGTAAAAATAATTTCCAATACTCTATAGCATGAAATTTCAAAGATGATTTGATTTTACCTCGGATATCTAATATAATAAAAAAAAACATTCTAAAATAATATTATATTATTTGCTTTTTTTATTTATAAACGTTTCGTCGTGTTATAATAACAATATACTATATATATATGTATAAATCCTAAAATCTGCTTAAAACCATATACATGCTCATGTTCCTCGAAAGAAGAAGGAAGGAAGAAAAAAAAAAGAAAAAAAAAAAAAAAGGAAGTCACTCACTCTACCAAATTTGTAGAAATCAGCCAGAATAGCTAGAGGAATGGCTGGAAAGAGAATGGCAAGCTTAGTTCCAAGTATCACTTCTTGCAAATTGGTCAGCACTTCTCTAACCATTTGATGCCTCACTTTAGACACCAGCATTGGATCCGATTTCTTACGTAAAACCGAGGAAGACACGTTATGTGGTGAACGCCCATATTGCGTTATTATTCCACCTAAGTACTCCTTCCCATCATCCGAGCCTTTAACTTCCCCGACCTCGACATCGCCGGTGCCGGTGCCGGTGCCGCCAACGTCCCCATCCCCACCACTCTCCAAGTTCCACACCTCCTGAGAGTCCATAAGATCAAACTCAATAATGTATGTGCTGGAGAAAGAGAATAATAAATTGAAAAAACAAATAATATTAAATCAAAAACAAAAGATTTCTCATTGGGTGAGTTATACAAATAAAAATTAGAATTGTTATATAGGGGCAATACCAGATCATAAGAACATGACGGTACCGTTCGGGGGAGTAGCTTCCGGGAATTTTCGCAGGTTGTTTTGTTCTTTGCATGAAGTTACACGTACTTAATAAGCATTGCAGAAGTGTTACTCAACTGTTGGGTGGGTTTCTAACCTGGTTTTCTTTTGGCTACTAGCTAAGTTATGAGACGTTTTGGGTATTTTCATCGGTTACTTCTGCCACCTTGCCCAATGCTTATATTTAAAATTTAAGCTTCATGATTTTACAAATTAAAAAAGGAGAAAAATCCTAGATATTTCTTCTTTTCTGTCTTATATATATTTATTTATGTATGCTTGGTCTATTTATTGCAAAAGTTGAGTATTTAAAGTGGTAAATTTTAGAAAAAACCTTACCTTTACTTATTGCATAACCACTTTATCCATTATCCTTAAAGGGTGAAAAAAAAAAAAAAAAGCTACTTAAATTATAAAGATACAAAAATAATGGGTGTTTTTAAAAATAAATTGCTATCCGGAGACTTAAAATAAGTTTTACAAAAAGTTAATGTGCTTTTTTACAAATTTTTTTGGGTTAAAACCCACATACTTTATAGTAATACATTGTATCTAAAACATTTTGCACCTTCTGATGTCGGCCTAGTGTATTACCATAAAGTCTACGTGCTTTTGAGACTTGTTTTTAAGGCTCCGTTTGATTCATTTATCTTTCGTTTTATTGGTGTTTTATTATTGACTATTGGAATCTTTATATTTAGTAAAAATAAGATAAAAAAAATAAAAACAAATTTCAGAAAAATATATCAATTAAAATGATTATTTTTAATATATAAAATATATATATTTTTTTAAAACTTTTCTTTTAAAAGTATGTGAATTTTTATTTCTAATTCTAATACTCTAATTATCCTTTTTATTGTAGTTGTGAAATAGAAACAAATAAAATATAAATAAAAAAGTTTTCTAAATACCAAATTTCAAATAAATATAGATTAGACACAGATTAGATATAGATGAAAAAAAAAAACAATCCAATAGGCCTTAAGTCATTTTGTGGTGACTTGTGTAGAGTATCACACTCTATAAAAAAGATAGAGAATTCCCCTTTTCATTGAATATTTTAAATTCATGTCGTCATCTCAAGGATCTTACTGGTAAAGGCTAATTGGAGATTAGATTTTGTGCAATAAAGAACATAATAAAGGGAACTAAGGTGTTGTTAGGTATAACTACTTTGATACTTAAATTAATAGGGTGTTTTGGAGAGTATGAGTGCTTAAGAGCGATAGGTAAGCTTGGGTGTGTAAAGTATTAAGTGATTTACTGTTAGGCAGTGATCTCGTATTTATAGAGAAGCAGTGCCGGCAGTTGAAAAAACAGTCAATAGATAAAGCCACCTCTACAAGGATTGAAGAGTGGGTTTATGATATTTGACATGTCCCAAATATGTAAGGGGTGATTGCTTGACTTAGTTTCCTAACCTTATCCAAAGTCTTATAGCTGTTAGAGACTTATTATAAATGGACAGGTCGAACTCTAAACTTACATCGAGGGCCGCCTGACGTGAGGAATGAACCTTAGCAAATTAAGACGAGCCTAAGAGGCTTGTCTAAAAGGCCATATCAACACATGTTTTTTTTTTAATATATATATATATACACACACACACACATACATACAAACACAATCAAAGGGTGTAATGGTAGTTGAAAAGCATCTTTCTTTAATTATTTTTTTTAATCTAAACATTCAATTTTAACGATAAAGATTAATAACATAAAACGATGTATCTATAAATTACTTTAGAGTAAATTGATGAGACATTTTCTATGTAAAATTAATCGAATATGAGTAAAATATATTCATAAGTTGATTTAAAATCATACTAATTTCCATAACGCAGCCATGTTATCTAAAATTAATTAATTATATATTTATTTATATATGTATGTATGTATATATAGACATGGTATTACATTTTTGTGGGAACATATTTTCAAAAGTGAAGGAAAAAATTATCATGCTTAAAATGCTATAGGGTTCATTCGATGAATGAAAAAAGATTCCATGGTTTTAATACACCATA
The DNA here is from genome assembly GCA_024138015.1 of Lumnitzera littorea. Classification (NCBI taxonomy): domain Eukaryota; kingdom Viridiplantae; phylum Streptophyta; class Magnoliopsida; order Myrtales; family Combretaceae; genus Lumnitzera; species Lumnitzera littorea. The sequence continues at coordinate 2,331,009 of JAMXBB010000005.1, read as the reverse complement.
TGAATTAACGAGTACTGTATAAGTGATAATGATATTTAAACACGTGATAATAAAGATAATATTTTAAAAAAAAAGTACTAATAATGCTTCAACGTATTGAAATTTTATTGATATTTACATATTACTTATCAATTTATGTAGAATGTTAATACAATGGAAGCTTTTCTCCTGATAAAGAATTTGTACACGGCCTATGTTTGCCATTTTCTGCTCCTCCCACTAGCTCGAGCATGGAGATGAGCTAAACCTATTTCACAATCAAGTTTGGTTTGATGTTCACTTGAATTTGACTCAATAATATTAATAAATTAAGCTTAAACTCAAGTATTCTAGTAATTTATCAAGTTGAACTTAAATTTCATGATATTAAATTCAATTATTAGCTCATGAGCATAACTCCAATTATTTTAAATGTTAGTCGAGGCTAGATTGAATATCAATATTATTTTAGTTTTTGTGAAGAACCAAATCTAAATAAGCTTGATGACAGTCAGCTCAAACTCTTTTGAGTGCCACTTTGAGTAATTCGAACTTGAAATTCTAAATTTTATTGAGTTATTATATTAGCTCAACCCAGCTACTTTATAACCTAAAGCCTTGTGGTGAGATATATGCCCATAATATTTAATTATAATCCACTAAATAGTGACTGGTTGAATATTTTTGTTATGTCTATCATTTGTTAGTGTATTACGTATATGCCTTGACAATTGTAATTATGAGATGAACAGAGATAAATTTTAGATTTATAACTATCCAATTTTAAAATTCAAACTTGTAGATTGTTACAACTATCCATTATATACAACCATAGCTCTTAGCTCAAATTTCCCGTATGCTAATTTCACCCTTTTTAAAAGGTGATGTATTTTAGCTAATGTCTACTGTTACAAGATATTGTATGGATCACAATTGTGTATTTGCAACATTTGACTAGTTTGGAAGTATCGGAAACTTGTTTTTTGATCAAGGGTTAGATATTAAAATCAAACATTAACATGAGGAATCGATGTAATAGAATAGATCGTTTAAATCTCATATGTGATATCTAAATAAAAAGGGGAGCATGAAGTGTAAATAAGCACTTTGTTCAAATATGATCGATGAGATTCAAATAATGTGTATTCCTTTATTTTCTCATGTCTCATAAATGACAAAGTTTTCTTCCCGTATCCTCTAAAATAGTGGTTTGTTTGAATATCACTATTAAGATCTAAACAAAATCCCTGCAAGAAATCAAAATGAATTACACTAAAAAAAATTCAAACTTTAATAATAAAGTATTGTGGCAAAATATCTTTTCATAGATTTTGTTTTTTTAATGCAACGAGTTAGTCAATACAAAAAGGTTATGAATTGAGATTTTTAGATACAAACCCATTTAAATAGATTTAGGTTTTCAGACACGGTTTACAAATGGGTCATGTCATAAGTAAAGGTTTTTTAAACACAAACCCATTTAAATGAAATTACAAAACATGATATGATAATACAAATTATCACCTCTAGAAGTACTTGTATAATGTGTTTTATTGCATTTTATCATAATCAATGTCATTGTCATTTGTTTCAATTGTTTTCTATTATGTAGTGTTGTGGTTAGTTGCACGGAAATAACTATTTTTACAATTGGATTAATGAAGATAGAGTTAAGTTTAGCGAGCATGCTTAGATTTACTTCGATATTTGCTATGAGATTCAATGGGCCACATGAGAGATCCTAATGATTGATGTGGTTTTGCTAAAGACTAGTGTATAGAGGATACTTAGGCTTTGTATTTCTGTATGTCACTAGATACATGACAACACTAATGAGGTGTAATTATAGGTGTGGTTTTTTCAAATTTGATGATGGTAGAGCTTGGCTAGTGTAAACTGTAACGACCCGGCCGGAACTCTTTCCACCGAGGTATTGTCCGCTTTGGCATGAAATGCCGCACGGTTTTATCCCTTGGTACAGCTGCTTCCCAGGAGGTCACCCATCCTGGGATTGCTCCAGCATGAGCACGCTTAACTCTGGAGCTTCGACGTACTCCGAGCCGCTACACCAAAAGGCGCCTCGATGATTAGAGTTCCTCTCTCCAAGCATGTAAGGGGTATTACAATCCAACCCCTTACAGAACTAACGCCCTCGTCAGTTTCGTTACACAGGTCCAAGACAACCACCAAGCAGGGCCACGCCCTTCCGGCTGTTGGAATGCTCTGATACCATTCTGTAACGACCCGGTCGGAACTCTTTCCATCGAGGTATTGTCCGCTTTGGCATGAAATGCCGCACGGTTTTATCCCTTGGTGCAGCTGCTTCCCAGGAGGTCACCCATCCTGGGATTGCTCTAGCATGAGCACGCTTAACTCTGGAGTTTCGACGTACTCCGAGCCGCTACACCAAAAGGTGCCTCGATGATTAGAGTTCCTCTCTCCAAGCATGTAAGGGGTATTACATAAACCTCACAATCAGCTATTCAGGGTTCGATTAGTAGAATTTGGGCTAATCAAGCAAATTGTCTGATTTAACCTAAATTTTACAATAAAGTTGGGATTATTAGTAAAAGTAATCTCGTAAGTTTGAATTTAGGAAAATAACTAATAAAATGATTAATTAATATAATATTGAATTTCATGAAAATTATTCGTTATTTATTGGAAATGCTTAGAACGAATTCCGATAGCTAACAAATCGATAAAAATAAATTATATTCATACTAAAAATCATAACATAACTTAAATAATATTTAAGAGTATTTATTTATACCATCTATGTATTTACATGTAAGTAGAAATACGTGAAATTACTTAAAATATACAAAATATACCAAAATAATGATAATTAATTAAATAAAGTGCATGGATAATTAAAGAAAAATCAAGAAAATTATGGGAAAATATGGAATTGTCTAGAATTGAGGCAGGTTAGCTTGGAAATAGAGAAACAAAATCAACCAATTAAAATTTAACAAATAGAAAGTAGAAAAATAATAAGATGAGGTTAAATGTCACCTCAAATTAATGCATAAAAAACCCCCTAGAGCTCTATAAATAGCTAAAAATATTTAGAAGCTCATTTGGTTTATTTGGAGTGTGAAAAAAATTAAGAGAATCGAAAAAGTGAGGGTTAGGATTTATTTACAAAAATCACAACAAAATCTGTACAATTAAGGTCTTTGAGGGGAACCAATACCTAACGACAACCTAAGAGTGAATGGCAGCCACCACTACATGGTGGTGGTAGTGCTCAAGCCAACCGACAAGGCTATTGTAGCCAAAGTAGGCAATGCTGGTAAGTTTCGATTCCTTCCTGATTTTTTTTAAATTGTTAAAAATATTTGGCAAATTATGAATCTTATTATTCTAGAATATTTTAGTATGTAAATTTAAGGAAAAATTTTATTTTGATGAATTTATGTATAAAAATATACTGTCTTTAAGAAATCATGCAAAATTGATCATGTTTTGAATTAAAAATAAATAAGTTTAGGAGTGTAGTTTTGGACTCAAAATTTTTTTGTAGACTACTTAAGTGATATAAAATAGTGTCATGAAGCCTTTTTTCAGAAATTAATTTTTAAAATTCTTAAGCCTTTAAAATACATATATAATTAGGGATTTTTAGGGTTAATTAATGATTAATAGAATAATTACTAATTTAGTAAATAATTAGGGATTTTAAGGTGTTCATATTTGATGAAGTATTATGTTTGTAGTATTTAAGGTGTTAGATGTAGTTATTAGGGTATTATGTAGTATACATATAATAGGTAAAAATGGTAAATTTAAGTTAATTTTATAATTTAGGGTAATTAGGTGGAAATTTTGATTTGAGAGGAATTTAGATATTTTGAGATGTTAGTTGATATTAGAAGATGATATTTGAAGTGATAGAAATATTAGATGTGTATATTATGTGCATATTAGCCGATAATATATAATATATAAGTAAAAGAAATTAATGAGTGGGAAAATATTAGGTTAAAATTGATATTATAATAATAATAATAGGAATATATATAAAATCTAGTAGGAGACTCAAATTTAGGTTTTTATATGAAATATATAAAATTTTTTCATATCGAAAGTAAATTCGGTAGTTAAGTTAAGATAAAGGGTATATCGTACAAATTAAATTATTGGTTAGGGGTTAAATATAATATTTAAGATACTAAAAACTAATGTGATTAATTTCACCTTATGGGTTGAAATGAGTTTGTAGGGTTCGCGTATAAAATCGCACTTAGAAATAGAATTAGAACATAAACCTAATTTAAAAATCAATTTCAAAACTAAATCGTAATTTAGCTAAATCAAGAATAATTATAAAAGACTTGAAAACCTAGATAATTGAGTATATTAAACCCTATACCAAAGATAATAATAAGCATTGTAGGATAAAACCAATATATAATAGTTATGTGCAAAATTGAAACAATATTTATATTATAGAGATTTTTGGCAATATAGCTAGTACGAGTGGCACCTTAAGTGAGTAAGCGAGGAGTCTAAGTAAGTTGGGATTAATACGTTACTATATTTTGAAATACTAATTTGTAGCACTTGAAGGCTTGAAATTGTACTTGTTGTGCTTGTTAGATAGATGGCTGTGCGCATGTATTTGTTTTAAGTTGATGATATGGTTCTGATTTATAATGATTGAAATAATTGAACACCTTAAATTAGATCTAACTAAATGTATGACTTATAAACATAAATCAGACTTGCTTAGTAACCCATTAGGAGAAACTTAAGGTTTTCTAGCTAAATACTAAACTCTTTGAAAGAGATAATACTAGATAGCATAATTAGTCTCTTCTTCAATCTTAGTTGAACTAAATGACATGTGAGGATGTCGTAACAAGGGTGAAGGCAATGGTTTAAAGGTAGTTGCAGGAGGAGTGGTGTCTCCTTGTACATACTTGGGTTTGGTCGTGAGCTATTACATTAAATGGAAACTTCTCAACTTGAATTAGAATGGGTGAAATTTCTCTAATCTCATGATAGGCCGAATAATGTCGTGCGATGGTATTTTCTTGTACATGCATTGCATCTAACTAATTTGGTCGATAACCCTCTTTGTGGTTGATGTATAGTTTTAAGTTTCCGTCTAACTTACTAAGCTGTGGTTGCTTATATCCCTATAGACATTGTTGCAGGTACTAGTTAGGAAGCGGCTTACATTTACCCTAAAGCTAGCAACTATTGGATTATAGGAGTGAGGAAATACATCTAAAGAACAGATATATCTTTAAGGTCTTAACTTTGATTTAGAATCTTTCATTTTTAAATAATGTATTATTTAGGAAGTATAGGATAATGAAATCCTGCAAACATTATTTGTAATACTTAAATCTTAGTGTATATATATATTTTCATACTTTCTTAAGTAAATAATTTATTTAACTTATGAACTATTTACTTCAAAGTAAGCTAGTCATGGATGCCTTGTGTAAATCAAGTCTAAGATGACAGTTTTATGGTCAGCTTCTATTTTAGAATGGTTTGCATGACGGGATTGTTATGACTCTGCCGTTTTAGGGCATGATAGCTAGATCCTACACCAAGCCCATCCTTGTGAATATATAGTGAGTATAGGTTTAGAATTTTAATCGTGTATTGTTTAAAATAAAATTTTAATCTATATTCATGCGATTAAATGAAGATTTGTCACCATTCAATGATGAGCGAAGTTTCGAGGTAGATGAGTGTATGGATTTTTTTTTTATTTCCTTTTTTATATTCGAATGATTAACCGTTTGATGATTTGTTGGTGTAGGGGGAGGTTTTAAGGCAACTAAATATATGGATTATTATTTATTTATTTATTTTTTTGGAACAGCTAGAATTTGTTACTAGTAGAAAATAATACTATTAAATTTTTAGGGTTTTTTGAATTACATGATTTTATATTATGGTATTATAACGTATTATTTATTATGTTTAAGATGTTATCAATACAAAGTATTCAAACTTTGGCGACAAAATATCGCAGCGAAATACCCTTTTACAATGATTTTTTTTTTAATATGATGAGTTAGCCACTATAAAAAAATATTTACATTGTTTTTTTTTTCCTCTATTGTAATGACATTTTGTTCTTTCTTTTTATTTGCGATACCTTTTAACAATTTATAATTATTTATTTATCATATTTACTATTATATTGTTAATACTTTGGGTTATAAAATATGTTTTCTTTCAAAGTAATAAAATACATGGATATTCAAGTAACAAAATGCGCGAAATTTTATTTATGCATTTTTATATCATATCATTATAATACTATAAAAAAAATTTTACATACATTTTTCTAGTGACCAAGTCATAATATTAAGAAAAGATAAATTGTTGCAAAGAAATATTTTTGTCACAATATTTCATTACCACAACTTAAATTTCCTATGTTTTATAAAATGTTACATTTGCTTATAGTTTGTATGTTTTTTTTACTAGATTGATACATTATATCAAATAGCAAAAATGTGATTTATCATAATTAGAAGTTATAATTTATCGTTTATCAAATCTAATTATTAAAAAAAATGTCAAGGATAAGATCAAAAAGTTACATCTCTAAAGAAAAGGTGTTAGCCTACAAGGATTAAAGACTGCTAAGTATTATTCCTCAAACTTAGTTGCATCATTGAGAGATATACATAAATTTTTATCAAACTTTACGTATACAACACATAAAACTCTTTTACAAGACTAATGCGCCTTTAAGTTTATAAGAGCACAAATATTAAGATATATATATATATATAGATATAGATATATATTAGCGTATTGCATTTAAAAACATTGATTAGCTTGTTGTGGTTTTGTATTTATTTGTTAACGTTCATCCTTGTTTGTAAGTTGATATTTCAATTGAAGACTATAGAATGAACTAATTGATTAAGTAGGAATGAAATGATAACATAAGGATATTATATTTGGTGTAATTCATCTATTTCATATGTAACATAAAGGGAACCAACTAAAAGTTGGGATGAAACTGTCAATAAATTTATAATTGATATATGGTGAAAGTGATTTGTAGTTTCATATTAATAGAAATAACAATAAGATAATAGCTTTATTTTCTCTGCTTACATAAAGTTAATCACACTCTTTGCGAAGCTAACATGTTTGATGAGTGCTTGCGAATCTTCTTTAATTTTCATTTTTTGACAGTGTTTCATCATTTTCTAGAAATAGTAAAGGTCTAATGGGTCTTGATTGGCACTAAAATTATAAATATTTATTATTTAAATTAACCATTCTCCTTAATAATCAAAATTTTATTTGCAAATTATTGCTTGGTGTACCTAGAATCCTATCATGTATTAATCTTCTTTATTCAACCAACTAAAAGCAATAAGAGCAATTAGTTTTGATAAAAATAAAATATGTTTATAATATTTGTGAAATTTCTTTGTGGATAGATTATTAATTTTGTGCTTTTAAATATGTGAGACCCGCTAATAAATTTTAAAATTCAAATGGTTTAAAATTTAATAAGGCTTTATATTAGTGGAGTTTATATAAGAAGAGTTCAATATTTGTGTTTTTAATAGCGATTAGCTTTCCATACTTATATATAAATTTTGAAATTTAAATGATGCGTATGTACCATTGAAAATTGACCTAACGTGGAAGCCAACATTGCTTCCTGTTGAAAGATGCGTATGTACCATCTTGTTGACCTAACGTGGAAGCCAATATTGAAAATTTTGAAATTTAAATGATGCGTATGTACCATCTAAAAATACTAATGATGAAACCCTTAAATCCTGTTGAAAGATGGTGATGGACAAGGGTGTTAAATATTGTCTTTTAGTAAAGGCATTAATAAGTTGATAATATTGAAAAGGGGTGGAGAATTAGATCCAGAAGTTGCATTTCAATCCGATTATTTTGAAAGTCATTCTAGACCTGGCCACAAGTTGGGTTAGAACCGACCCAGCCATGGAATCATTTGCTATGGCAGGTAACTTATATCTAACTAGATATATCTGCTAAGAAAAATATTGGCTACCTCATATTTTCTATCTTAAGTGTATTTCTATCAATTACATATATGCATTTGATTTAGTAGAGCAAATTTTCATTATCTTGCATTGATAACTTATCTAGATATTTGAATGTGATTGGTAAAAAACACTCGAGATAGAGAGTCTTGATATAAATACATACATACATACATATATATATATGCATTTAATCTATGTGGTCAATTTGAGGACCAATAGCATTAGGTCCTTTTGGGAAGCAAACTAGATCTAAGAGTAGAGGATATGGATATTGATTCTATTATATTTTAGATCCAAATTCATGAAATTCAACTTGACCATTTTATTATGAATACTGTAAGTAAACTTGGTTCAATTGCTGGAATGGTGATGGATATTAAGTTTATTAAATTTGCTCAAGAGTTAAGATGGGGGTTTTAAGAGTTAAGGTTAAGGTGAATACTAAAATGCCTTTAAAGTTAGGTACATGGGTGAATTGAAAGGATGATAGCAAATATTAGGCAATTTTCAAGTGTGAGCGATTGTCAGATTTTCATTTTGATTACGGTTGATTAAGCTAAGAGCAAGGGTAAAGTTAAAGGGAAAGAGATTTGCCTAGCCAAAGATAAGGTATCTCCGTGGACTATTTCGCAAGGCCTTAAACAATTGCCTAAGCCTATTATTTCTATATCAAAAGAACCTAAACCTTCCAATCCTATATCGCTTAACAATTCACCCTTAAACAATTACCAAATGATGTTTTATCACAATTGTAGACAAATTCTCAACCAACATCGACTACCCTCTATGAACTCATACACTTTGAACCATCTTAACCATAATCATAGATCAAATCTAACCTTTTGTTAACGATCCAATCCTCAGTCTCTATGTCCAAGTCTGTTTATGAACAAGAAATACTTTGTTTTAATGAACAAAGTTACCCTTGAAGATCATGGTGTAAAGGATAAAAATGTGGGTTATTTTGTCGACTTACTTTCGAGTGAAAAAGTCGATGTTTTAGGAAAAAAAATCAAGGGACAACTTTAGCTTGAATTTGGCTGTTTGTAAACTGGTTAATATTAGTGCTTTAGTAAAGGCTCTTGATAGACTTAACCTAAAAAGACCAATCCATGAGGAGATTGATTGTGTGAGAATAAAAACTTAAATCAAGGTTAAAGTATAAAAAGGAGAGGAGTTGTGGAGTTGTAGAAAGTGAAAAAAGAAAATAGTACGAAGCCAATTAGGAGATTTGATGTAAGGAGGCAGAGGAAAGGTAAGGGTTATGTTAAAGTTGAGAGTTTTTTTGAGTTGTTTGAAGTGTTAGTAACAGAGACAATCTTTAGTAGCCATGGTAGCTGGCTTAATAGCCATAAGAGGATCATAATCTACTTATCTTAAAATTGTCAAGGGTTTAGATCACCATTGATAATTCGTTAACTAAATGACCTAATAAATATAAACCCTTGCATTGTTTATTTAGTGGAAATGAAAAATAGCAACAATAAATTAGATAGGACAAGTAGTAGGTTGCAATATCCAGGATGTTTATATGTTCCCCTTAAGAGACTTAGTGGGATTTGCTACTTTGGTAGAAAATGGATGTCAGAGTTCAGTGTAAAGTTGTTGGTTCATTCATTCTGAGGTGTTCTAGAGAGATGGAACTTTAGTGGGGGATGTTATGCCCCAATCTAATTTTAAGCTTTAAAAAATGCTTTATCGGATTCCGAGTCCTTAGCTTTGCATTAGTGATTTTAATGAGATTATGGATAATGTGGAAAGGAGTAAGGGTTTGGACATTTCATTTTTTCCTCCTTCGTAATTTTTAGAGATTTTTTTCGAATGGTCCAAATTTAGAAAAAAAAAATGAAAGTCTAGGAAAATCACAGAAAATAGAAAATTTGAAAAAGTCACAAAAATAGAAAATTTAGAAAAAATATAAAAAATAGAAAATAAAAAAAAGATAGTTTAAATAGAATATGGATTTTTTTAATTTAACCTTAATTTTTTTTAGGTCTTAACTAATAAAAAAGAGTAAAGGGATATTGGGCCTAGGCTTAGAAATTAATCTAAGCTAGGAAATTAATCTAGGCTAATGGCCTGACGGTTCCATATTTTGACTTTACATTACACTTGACATAGAGATCTTAGGTTCGAATCTTAGCATAAAGTGCCTTTTATTTTTTCACCCAAGACACACATGCTACGCATTAGAATGTCATTGTGCCATGTGTCTACTATAGGTATGTAGCAATGCACTGTTCGACCACACGCTGATGTGGTGCCATGCAGCACTACGTCAACACCATCATCTACATGTCCAGCCATGTGTCTCGGTACGTAGCACGATGACACGTCGGTTACATATCTTGTCATGATATGTAGTATTACGCTTCAAAGCGGTAAAGTTGTAACAGTCCTATCGTACAAACCATTTTAAAACAAAAACTGATCATACAGTCGCCACTTTAGATCTGATTTACATAAGGCATCAACGACTAACTCGTTTTAAAGCAAATAGTTCATAATTTAAACATGATATCTACTTATGAACTTAGGAAAAATATATACTTATATTAAAATAATCTAAGTATATTTACAAGATTTAGCTACTTAATCATAATCTATCTAAGTAATTTGTAATCTAATACTAAAAGCTTTAAATATAAACCTAAACTTGAGAGTGTATCTAATCTTCAGTTTATATTCTCACTACCTAAGATCTTGCAGTTGCTAGCTTCGAGGTAATTGTAAAGTACTTCTTAGTTAGTACCTACAACAAAGGCTATAGGGATATAAGCAACCATAACTCAGTAAGTTAGGGTCGAAACTTAAACCATACAACAAACACAAACAGAATTATCAATCAAATTATTAGGAGTAATACATATTCAAACAAATGCCATCATACGATGTTGTTCGGCCCGTCATGAGATTAGAGAAATTACACTCGCTCTAATCCGAGTTGAGGAGTTTCCATTAATGCAATAGTTCACGACCAAGCCCAGGCTTGTGTAATGTAAACACCGCTACTCTCACGACTATCTTCGAACCATTAACTTCATCCTTACCGCAACCTCCTCTTTTGTTACTTAATTCGATTAAGGATGAAAAAGAGAGCAATTAAATTATCCAACATTATCCTTTTTGAAGAGGTTGGTATTTAGCCAGAGAATCCTAATGTTCCCCTAAAGGATTGCTATGCATGTTTGGTTTACCATTACAAGTCATAAATTTGATTAAGTCCAGTTTAGGGTGATCAATAGTTCCATATAATTTATACAAATACAAGTCAGACAGTAAATCGACATCATAATTAGCAGCTCAAAACAAGTATATGCATATAACCAATTATCTAACAAGCACAATCAAATATAATTCAAGTCTTCGAGTACCACAAATTGGTACTCCAAAATATAGTAAAGTATTAAACCTAACTTACCTCGACTCCTTACTTGCTCACTCAAGGTGGGACTCATTCAGTTCATCGCCAATGATCCTTATAATACCAACGTTGTTTCAGTTTTTATATAATTGTTATAAGTTTGTTTTATCCTATAACACTTATTATTATTTTTGGTTTAGGGTTTAACATGTCCAATTATCTAGGTTCTCAAATTTTTTATAATTATTCTCGATTTGGGGCTAGGTTTTGGTTCAGTTTCCGCATCGATTTCTAAATTCAGCTCTGGTTCAGTTTTTAAGTATAGATTTATACACGAACCCTAGAAACTCGTTTCAACTCATAATGTGAAATTAATCACTTTACTTGTAAGTATCCTAAATACTATAATTACTCCTAATCAGTATTTTATTCTACTCGATACACTTAAATCCTTATTAGTATATCAAATTTACTCTCAATATGAGAAATTTTTACATCTTTCATATAATTACCTAAATTTAAGTTTTCTATTAAATTTATTATATATTTTTATTATTATTATAATATCAATTTTTATTCTAATTTCTTCCATTTATTATATTTTCAATTATTGCATATTATATATTACTATCTGTTATGTACATAATACACATATAATATTTCTATCACTCCAATTATCATCTCCCAATATCAATTAATATCTCAAAATATATAAGTTCATCCTAAATAAGATTTTACTCCTAATTACCCTAATTTATAAAATTAACTTAAAATTTACTATTTTTCCCATTACTTATTTATTACATAATACTCTAATAATTATATCTAACACCCTAAATGCTACAAGTATCATACTTCATCAGATTTGAACATCCTAAAATATATAATTATGTACTAAATTAGTAATTAACTGTTTAATTACTTAATTAACTAAAATAACCCATTTTATACATTATTTTAAGGCTTAAAAATTACCTAAAAATTTCAAATATTTATTTTTGAAAAAGGGTTTCGTAGCACTATTCTATATCACCTAAGTAGTCTACAAAAAATTTTTGAGTCCATAACTATATTTCTAAATCTATTTATTTCTAATTCGAAACATGCTCAATTTTACATGATTTTTTAAGGACAGTATAGTTCTAGACATAAATTTATCAAAATAAAAATTTTCCTTAAATCTACATACTAAAATATTCAAAAATAAAAAATTTCATAATTTTATAATAATATTTAATATTTTTACAAAATTACACAAAATTAGGTTGAAAATCAAACTCATCTGAACCGGTGGCTCTGGCCACCATCGGCCGTCGTAACCTTATCGGTCGGTCTATGCGCTGCCACTACAGTGTGCTAGTGGTGGCCGTCCACTCTCAAATTATTGTCTGGTGTTAATTCTCTTATATAGCCCTAATTGCACATATTTAAGTAATTTTTTTTATAAACCCTAATTCCTCTTCTTATTTCAATACTCTCTAATTTTTTCTAACTCTTAACAAACCAAATGAGCTTTTGAATTTTTCTTACTATTTATAGAGCTCTAGAGAAACTATAATGAATTAATTTGACTAGATATTGACCTTATCTTCTTCCAAATTTCCTTTTTTGTTGTTCTAATTTAATTGGTTGCTTTTGTTTATTCACTTCCAGAGTGCCACGCCTTAGTTTTGGACACTTTCATGTTTTTCCATAATTTTCTTGATTTTTTCTTAATTAATTATGAATTTTATTTAATTATTTAACCTTAGTTTCGCTTATTTCACGTATTTTAAGTAGTTACACATATTTCTACTTATAAGTAATTACATATATGGTATAAATAAATACTCTTAAATATTATTTAAGTTATTTTATGATTTTTAGTGTGCATATAATTTATTTCTAACAATTCATTAATCATTGAAATGCATTTTACACATTTTCAATAAATAATGAGCAATATGCTTAAAATTTAAAAATTTTATATTCTCTTATTTTATTACTTATTTTCTTAAATTCGAATTTACGGGATCACTTTTACTAATATTTTTAGTTTTATTTTATAATTTAGACTCAATCGGATCATTTAGCCGATTGCCTTAAATTCTATGAGCCGAACCTTGAATCCTAATTGTAGGTCTTACACATAGCACGATAGTAATAGATCACACAACCAATGTGGCACTATATTAGAACATTTTCCAATACCCCCCTCCCTAATTTTCCTTTCTTTTCCCTAATTTTTCCTACACAAAAACAACTCAACCCCTTACTTTGCCTCAATTTTTCATGCGATTCGTACATGACCACATGTGAATCTATACTCAAAACTTGTAGTCTACATGGCCTTCTTTGAATCAAATGCAAAAACGAGACCGGATTCATTCCTTTTAATGCTCAAATCGGTCGTAGAAATCAAGGAAAAAACTTAAAATTAGGGATTAACGTTCATGGCCAATTGAGTATTCAATGAGTTTGCCTAACAAAACTAAGCTCGAAATAGTATAAAAAGAGTTCCCCAGTCACGTTTTGATCACCAACACTCACTTAAACCACTTAAAACATAGTCACTCAATCTTTCTCTCTCTAGGTTATTGGTTTCCTAGTCTCTCTCTAGATTTCTGCTTGAAATCTTAGCGATTCAAGTGAGACTAACCATACAGCTAACTTCCATGAGCTTCGATCTCTTCAACACCACTAACCATACCATCGCCCACACCTCCTAGCAAGCTCAGCAACCTCTTAGCATTCCGATTGCTCCACTACCTTCAAAAAACACCACTACCACTCATTCCCACTCCAAACCAACCATACGACCAAACTTAACTCACTCAAAAACCCCTAACCAACCCTCATTTCGCACTGCAGCAAGCACCACCATAGCTGCACGTGACCACTCTAATTGATCACCTTGTGCCACCATGAAAAACGCCACTTTTTGTCAAGGCGTCGTCTCTATACCCCCATTCACTAACTAAATTTGCACAAAATTGGCCTTCCCCGCTCATTTAGTTGCCTAGGACACTCGAAAATGCCATTGTCAACCACCTTGTGCTACTTCTCCACAAACAATCACGTGCCTTGCATGTCTTTGGGTCAAGTTAACCCGAATCCGACCTATTAACCTATGCCTCTTGCTCTAAACCGATCTGCACGAGTTATTTGGTCCGAACTATTTCCTTGTTTCATTTATTTTGTATGTTTTTTTAGTTTATTTATTTATATTGTATAATGTTGTATTCTATTGTTAAAGAAGGAAAAAAAAAGGAAAGGAAAAGAAAGAAACGAAAAAAGAAAGGAAAAAAAAAGGATAGAGAGGCATAATTTATTTATTTATTTAATTTTTAAAGTCAAAACATAAAACAAAAAATGAAAAGGAAACAAAAGAAAGAATCATAAAAATAAATAATAAATGAATAAAAAAGAATAAAAATGTTTATCACTTAGAAAAATCAATTTTCAAAAAATAAAATAAAAACAACTTTTTTAAAATTAAGGCCTTTTAGGACTTTCAAAAAATAAAAACAAATCAAATTTAAGGCCTTTTGGAAATTTTCCTTAAATAACTTGAATCAGGTTAAAAACTTATACCCAATTGTTTTCTTAAATTAAAATCAACCAATACATTTATATTTTCAGCAACGAACTACGGAGGTCTAATCTTGATTAGCGGATACGTAGACACTCATAGCAATTATGGGGTGACTTAAAATATGGAAAATTTTCTTTCCATATTTTGTAAATATTTGTTTAATTTATCTTTTTTTTTTTAGATTCAATTTTATTTGCTTACTTACATGTGAATAGATAATTTTTTTTAAAGGTATACTGAAAAGTAAATCTAAATTCAGAAAGTTAAATGTTATCTTCGTTAAGGATTTAAAATAGTTAGCCCCCGGACTCAAAAATTTGGTTTTCAAAACTGTTTTAAAAAATTGGTTTTATTGAAAAATTTGTAGTTAAGTTATAACCAATCCATCTAATTGGTTATAGTTTAACTCTTTTTCTTAACTCCGATCAAATGGTAACTCCAAATATTTTTCAAAATAAAAACCAAGTTTTTCTTAACTCTTAGTCGAAGGTTAGTATTAAACAGGTTAAGGTTTAATATTAATCGGGTTAAGAAAAATAATAAAGACTGGAAAAGAACTAGGCTCAACAAGGGGTAGATTAAGAGAGAAAAGGATAGCTGGAGGCATTTAATAATATGATTTTGAAGGCACAACTCTAAGGTTTAAGCTATATAAGGTGTAAGTTTATTTGTATTAATAATGAATATGATGGTATTATGTGAAAAAAAGGATAAAAATAGGGTTAGGTTCAGTGGCTTGGTTAAGAAAGTACTAGAATGCTCAAGTTATTCATGAACCTTCTATTGAGTTAGACCATTCTACCCTTATTGTCAATTCTACTTTTCTTGACATCAGGGTAAGAAAAGATTTGACTATGAGAACCATTGGAGGGAGTCGGAGGAGTATGGTGATATTATTAATGATATGTAGCGTAACTATAACATTGGTCAGAATTTTGAAGGGTTAATGCTAAAACTCATAATGTAGTGAGGATTAGCAAACTAGAGTAAAAGAAAATTTCATAATAGTCATTGTTCTAGTTGAGGAGCTTAGAAAGAAGTTGGAATTTATACAAGCTTAACCTATATAATGTAAAATGAAAAATGAGATGAGATTTAAGCCTAGATAGATGAATTATGGGGACGTGAAGGGGTATAATTGGCTTATGTATGCTGATCTAAATACTATCTTTTTTCACCACACAATTGTTAATAGAAGACAAAGAAACAAAATCTTAAAGTTAAAAGATGAACATGGCAAGGTAATTGAATCAGAAAGGGAGACTAGCAATTTTCATCATATTTCCATAATCATTTCATATCTAGAATTCAACACAAATAGTAGGTTATAAGGATTGGGTGGTGGAAATTGTGACTATTGATATGTATAGGGATCTTATGCCCCCATGATAGCTAAAGAGATTAAAATAGGAGTATTTTTACTGAGAACTCTTCAAGCTTTAGGTTTAGTTGGTTTTTTAGGAGCTTTCTATCAAACTTACCAGAGCACTATTGACTCTTCCATGGTGGCAGTAGTTCAGAATTTTTTTGAGTAAGGTAAGTTGCCTTCTTCTTTTAATTATATGAGTTTGGTTTTGATCCCTTAAGTCCTAAATCCTTCATCTACTAATCAATATAGGTCAATTGGTTTGAGATTGTTGTGAATATGTTGAAACCCTTATTGAATGAAATCGTCTTAGAAAATCAAAATGCTTTTGTTTTAGGACATATGATTCAAAATAACATAGTGGTTATGCAAGAGACCTTCACTTTTTGAAAAATAAGGCTTAAGGAAAAAAGCATTTTTGTGATATTAAAATGGATATGAGTAAAGCCTATAACCAAGTAAAATGGGACATTTTTGAAAGTAGATTTGGGTGAAATGGGCTTTGCTAATAGATGGATGTGTATCAAGTGTCTCTTTTAGTATTTGATTAATGGTAAACCCTTAGGGATGTATTTCTTAGTAGGGTCATAAGGTAGGGGGATTTGTTATCCCTTTATTTGTTTATTTTTATTCTTGATGTGCTTCATAAAGGTTTGATTAGAGCAACAAATGTTGGACAATTGTAAGCCCTAAAGCTAAGCCAAGTAATCGTAGATTTGAGTTTAGAACCCAAGGTTTAGAGTGATCGGCTAAAGGATCCGATCAAACCCAAATTATAAACTATTGAGAGAAATATTAGTAAAAATGACCCCGTAAGCTTACATTTAAGAAAATAAATAGTAAAATAAGAGACTATAAAATTTTCAAATTTTAAGCATAATAATTGTTAATTACCAAAAAAGCGAAAAGAGTAATATAATAACTAATAAATTACTAGAGATAAATTATATGTATATTAAAAATTTTAGAATGATTAAAATAATAATTAGGAATATTCACGTGTACCCCACATATATTTACGTGTAGATAAAAATACGCGAAATTACCTAAATGGGCCAAAAACTAAGCAAATAATTAAAGAAAATTATAAAATAATTATGGAAAAATCAGAAAAGGATAAGATGATCTAAATCAGGTCATGGCAAGTCTAGATCAGAAAAAGAAAAATCAACCAATAAAATTTGAACAACCTGAAAGCCAAAAATCAAGGAAATTAGACAAAGTCTTGTCAAATTAATGCATATTAATTACAAAAAATATCTATAAATAAGGAAAAAAATTACAGAAGTCATTTGGTCAGTTTAGCATCTAGGAAAAATAGGAACACTGAAAAAATCGAGAGAAAATCCAGAAAATAAAAAAAAAAGGGGAAAACTATACAGATTAGGCAAGTGAACTAAACCCACCACTCACCACCACCTAGGACCGAACCACCACCACCACCCTACACTAGAACCACCGCTTGGGCCGGCCGACAACCTTGGACCGGGTTTGGACGGTCATAAAGCTTCGAACCGGTTAATCATTTATTTACCCTGATTTTTGAATAATTTTGAAAAATTAGTTATTTTGCCCAGAAAATTATGAAACTTGTTATTCTGAGGTTTTATTGTATGTAGATTTAGGGAAAAATATTTATTTAGTTTAATTATGTCTGAAAGTATAAGGTCCCTAACAAATTGTTCAAAATCGAGCATGATTAAACCGAAAAATAAATAGGCTTAGGAGTGTAGTTTGGAGCTCAAATTTTTTCTGTAAGATGCTCATATGATGTAGAATAGTGCTATGAAGCCATTTTTTTAAAATTAATTTTCGAAATTTTTAAGATAATTTTTAGCCTTAAAATGATGGAAAAATTGGGTGATTTGGGGTTAATTAGGTGATTAGGATGTTAATTACTGATTTAGATATTAATTAGATGTTTAGGGATGTTAATCTCTGAAGTGGAACCCTAATCCTAGCCTTTGGAGTATTAAGGATGATTAATTAGGAAAATTAGGTAAGTAATGTAAGAGATTACTAATAAGTGAAATTGTAAATTAATAAATCTACAAAATTAGAGTTATTTAGGTAATATTATAATAGAAATCAGAAAAATAATAAATCTGAAATAACATTTAATTTTAAGCAAATATCTCAAAATGTAAGATTTTCACACATCAGGAATAAATCCGATACCTCAATTAGGGTTAGTGTGCACCGAATAGTCCAGAATACCAAATTACGACCCAATAGGATATTTGGACACTCGAGCTTAATGTAATTAATTTCATATTAGGATTCGAGCATATTTAAGGCTTAGGAATCAAAATTTAAAATCTCATTTAAGATTCGAACACCGAAATAGAGTACAACGAATCATTAGGACGTAATGGATATATACGAAAAAATGAGTTAAAATATAACTTAGAATATGAATCGTAAATTGTAAGTACTAGAAAGATCTATTTGTATTATAGGATACCCAAAGACACATCAGCTTGCAATTAAGGAATCGAGCGATCGAGCAATTTCAAGTAAGTTGGGTTATTGCTTATTGTAATAGAGTACTAGTTTTGTAGTACTCAGAGACTTAGGCTTGTATATGATTGTGATTGTAAGTAGTTTGCGCATGTGTTTGATGTATCTGAATTCGTGCTGAAATTTATATTGTGAATGATTTTGTGATTGATTGAATTGGTATGAAATTGTTTGAACACCCTAAACGGAATTTAATCTTAGTCGATCTTAATAACCAAAAATATCACGCATTGCAACCCGTTAGGGAATCATAGGATTCTCCAATCAAATACCAACCCCTTCAAAAGGGATAGCGCAGGATTACAAAATGATCCATTCTTCATCCTCAGTCGAACTAAGTGACAGGAGAAGAGGTCGCGGCGGGGGTAAAGTCAATGGTTCGAAGGTAGTCGCGGGAGGAGTGAGGTCTCCATTGCACAAGCCTGGGTTTGGTTGTGAGCTGCTGCATAACATGGAACTCCTCAACCCGGATTGGAGCGGGTGAAATTTCTTTGATTTCACAACGGACCGGACTACGTTGTGCGATGACACTTGATTGTTACATTGCATGAAAATAATTGTTTGATAATCCTGTTTGTGCTTGTATGCATTCATGAGTCTCCAATTCAACTTACTGAGCTATAGTTGCTCATACCCTTATAGATCCTTTTGCAGGTTCTGATTTCTGAACATTTCAAGTACTATACCGCCCTACAATTACCTAGAGGTTAGTCATTTTTGAAGCCAGGGGCGTGAGGATTAAGTTATTTAGTATAATGTGTAACTAGACTGACCTTGTAGTTAAAGATTAAAGACTAATAGTTATTCTGTAAATTAGTAAACTGTGATGATTATGTAAAACTTCCTGGGAAGCTCTGTGGACTTACTTATAATTATCTATGTTTATGAGAAATTGTAATATGTATCATAATTGTAGTATAATTGTTAATCGAACTGTTTACTTCAAAGCGAGGAGTTGTCGACGCCTTGTGTAGATTATATCTATGGTAGGCACTGTGAGGCCAGTTACTATCATAGAATGGTTTACACGGCGGGACTGTTGCGACTTTGTGACTTCGGGGCGTAACAACAATTAAAATGTAGCCAAATTCAACCCAATTATCCTCACACTAGTTTATTATTTGCAAATAACTCACTCTTTTCTATAGAAGCAAATATTGGAAATTTATAAAAAGCATGATGTTTTTGTATCTTCTAATTTTGTTAAGTGTACCGAAAATCAAGTAGTTAATTAAGTAGCTTCTCCTTTTAAAAGGAGAATGTGTCTATTTGATTGATTGTTGATCACCCCATCCTCACTTTAGAAGCTATCAATATGTCTTGTTTGGTTAGCTAGTCCCTCATCTTGTAACCGGTTTAACAATGGTTAATTCTAATAAATTATGTGTTGATACCTAATTTTCCTTTAGCCCGAAGCCCAACTCGAATGAAGTTCCTCAAAAGCCTATTGGAGTTTCAACGCCTGAACTTCTTACCTTCTTCAAAGTGCTTTAACTTACTCGAACACCTCTACCATGACTAGGCCTTGCGAGTATCTCTCCTCTAAGCACTTGGTCTCGATGAGTCAGGCGAAAACTATAGTGAGGTTAAGATTTGAAGGCTCATCCAGCGTCCGAAGACTCTATTGATAATTCGGCCAAGCTCGAAGTGTGGGAAGTCGCTCCACCATCTAAGTCAAGCATAACGAGCAAGGACGCTCCTTAACTTGGCAAGCTTCTTTAAGGTCGAAACCGTCACTTGCAATAAGCCCTTATTACCTCTCTCTTACCTTCTTACCCTTTTTTGTCTTTAATACTAACGTGCCGTCCCAGTTTATTAATTATAGCCTGACATCTATGGTATAGCCAATACACTTGAGATACCTTGAATGCATAAAACCTACAAATTATAGATGTGGTTGCCAACATGATCATGGCTAACCAACTCCCAGAGCCCCCTTGCCGACTCCACAACACATATCCCCTGACAATTATCAGTATGGACAAGTCCTAAGTAATACGTGTCCAGGTAGTTGTACTCTTTTACACTAATGTAGGGGGGCCAACAGGTAAAGAGAGTTTGATCAGTACCTAGATCTCCAATATACTTGACACTTCTCCTAATACAAAAATCTTACTACACTCAAGCACCATCCCTAAAGAGTAATAGTGCTCAACCAACCCTCAATCCCTATTCTTTTATCCTCCTTACTAACTTGAGTGTCGTAAGATCCTTGTGAACACATCTATATGAGGCTTGTTACAGGTGACAAGGAGTAAGGAGCTCACTTGATCTAACCTTTATTGTCAACCCATCTAAGGGATCAAAACCCAATCTATAACATTATACCTAGTTGATTTAACAACAATCAATATTATCTCTATTTATTAGAAAAAAAAAATCTAAGGTATTGAGTTAATTAATAATGCATATAATACAACATTTGGGAACTTGTTGGTAAAATGTATCAATAAAATAAAATAAAATAAGAAAAGTTATAAAATAATTGGAGAAGTGTGATAACACCATATAGTCTCTTAAATTCCCAAGCTAGTCTGGGAGGTGGTTGTAATAATCTACATATTATTCCACAAAATGAATTGTAATCTTTTTTTCTAATCGTTCTTCGTGGTCAGTATTTGAACGGAATGTATGATATCTGTAGCCAAATATAACCTTAATAATGGAAGGTAGATATTATAAAGTAGCATTTAGCCATGTTTAGGTCAGTCAATGAAAATGAATGGAACGTCAAATCAAAACTATGTGGACCATACAATCCAATCATATAGAACTCAGAACAATGAATTTCCCAGGAAACGTATTTTAAAGTACATCAAGTCGATGCCCGGCCGTCAGCATTAATTTAAGGAAAATGAAACACATTGTGCTTTTACACACACACACACACACATATATATGTATAGATATATACATAAAGCTCCATCATTTATTTGGCGTCTGACCCACTTAAATTATTATTTTATATGACATAGAAAATTTCAGTCAAATTCTCGGTCTTTTTTACATTTTAACACTTAATGATTGTTTCAAGTAACTTATATATTTTTAATGACAGTTTTCTTCACTAAAAGACCACCATTCCCATTGCATGTATTGGGAAGTTGCATTTATGTCCAAACAATTACCATCTTTTATATTTTTCTATAACCATATTTTCTCTTTGGTTACTCCATTTAGTTCCTCTCTCCTAGCTTTTTCTTTTCTTTTCTTTTTTTTTTTTCCTCCTAATCAGCTTTACATTTTAAATAATAGCAAACCATGAATATATAGTGAAGCAGAAGTTTCCATAAATCATCAATCAAGTTCTAAGATAAAAATAGTTCTAAATAATCTCTTTCATCCAAAATATTTTTCTAGTTAAATAAGAATTTTTTTATTCTTCCTTTACTCTTCATATTTAATTAATTTTATACTTATAATACAGGTGCATTATCTACTAATAAAAAAACCCCTCAAAGACAATTTTTATTTCTCTAATGACTAAATATAAGGAGAGATCCTATGGTTTCGTCCAACACTTTAACAGGATTGGTCATATCTTTTATCTCACTATCTATTCATATGTTTTAAAATATAAATAATTGAATTCAAATTTGTTCAATAGTTTAGATTTAAAGAAATATAAATTAATAGTGAGATGAATGGTGGCATTAATCTCGTAAAAAACAAAGGTAGGTAGAAAAATTCGAAAATAAGCCCCAAGACTAGTGAAATCGAAACAAGATCTTAATATTGGTACTTTTTCTCATATAAAAAATTATAAATTGTCCAAATAATAAATGCTTTGAATGAAGGACTAATGATAGCTGCGAATGGAAGCGCTAAGTTTGGTTATATTGTTCAGTGCAATAAAAATTTTACAAATATTAGATATTATTGCATAATTTATGAGGACCATAGAAGTAGGTGACTTTTAACGTTAAAGAAGTGGTGGAAAACAATGGTACTAGCTAGTCATTAACGGTGTCGGTTAGCAGCCACGATGAATAGCAATGAAAAATAAGCAAAATAATGTTTTCTTTTTCAAAATGAAAATAATTTTCCTATTTATTCATTTACATTTTTCATAATGGTTAATCATCACCAATGTATATTGATTACGATTGCCTATTTCTTACTAATAATCACAACTTTTTGAAATTGCAATTATAATATTTGACAATTCTCATATATTGATTGTAAAATACCAAAAATAGTTCAAGAAACATCATTTGTGACAATTCTAAGATATTTGATTATAAGATGCATTACAATTACAGTAATAAATGAATATTTATATTTCTAGTATTAACAGAAACAAATCAATAATTTTAATCCATACATATTTAAGTCCTTAACATGTATTTTGTTATCATTCGTTATTGTAACCTAATACGTGCATGTGTGGTGGGTCAGAAGCGATCTTACAGGAGAATCCTTTTCTTCCGAAACACCGACGACATGACATTGTCTACGTTTCACGTACTTGCAATGTAAACTTCGATGACATATGAACATCCTTGAAAATGGTAAAAATCGTGGGCTTCCCCAACGAAGGGTCCGTACTTCAAGTGCCAACAATCCTAAAATTTGAACTTTCCTCGAAGGCTTCAAGACCCACCTTCGCCTCGGAACGAATCAAAATGAAGAAATTTAGGGTTTTGCTCCATCCATTAACAAAGGGATGGACAAAATGCATAAAAAATGCCATGTAATTTGGAATTATCATTAAGAAGACGTATAAACGAAATTTCCCACCATTCCAATAAGTATACGCTACGGGCAATACTCCATATATGCTATGGAGACTTTCATCAACCACACGTGGATTTGTGGCTGTAGCTATGCACTGTTACAATTGTGTAAACGAGCCAATCGGCAAGATCCTTGGGGAGTTGCGTTAAATGTGCTTGTCCTCCTTAATCCGTTTAATAGACACGTTAAAAATTTTCGGTCTAACTTTATTCATTATAGAAGCCAACCTCTCAACTCGGCCTATTAAAAAGTTTGGTAGGTTGAATGGCTAAAGAAAAATAAAGATACATATTTTTTTTTCCGATATTTTGACATGATATATTACTTAATATTTGTTCATATCCAGCGACTCTAATCTATGAGCATGAATGTAATAAATGTCTGCCATTCCTATAAAGAAAAAATTACATCAATATAAATCATATAATTTTAATTACCTAAATATAAATGCAAAAATACATCTACTATATGCAATATACATACAAAATAATTTAAATTAGTGTCTATTCTATTATTGCAATTTCAACATGCAACAATTATACAAAATAAAAATACTCTACTGTCACATGCTACTACTCTAATGTCCCACGAATGACATGTGACATACGTATAAAGAGGCAAAATCACATATCATTGATATTTATGTAATTATTTTTACATAATCATATATAATTACTTTTATATAATTTGTATCTGTGTAATTAAATTAATAACGGATTTGTAAACATATAAATATCTTCCTATAAGTAGTGTAGTCTTACCTATTGAAGAAATAAAGTGTTAATGGATTTAGTGTGATAACTTTGCCCATAATAGTTTGGCTTATGGTTGAAAAAATAACCATAACCTACTTTGAGTCCAACCAACAACAATGCTCAACTAGTTTGCATTCTTTTACGGTTTCGTCCTTTTTTTTTTTAGGAGACCAATCCCATCATCCTTTTCACCATTGATTTATACTCCTTTAAATTCGAATTATTAAATAAATTATGAATTTAACGATTTAAATTTTAAAAGATGAAAATAAATGGTAAAATGAAGTATAGGATCAATCCCATTAAAATGGAGGATGGGACTATATCCTCTACACACAACCACCGAGCTAACCCTTTTCACTAAGATTCATGAGTAAGATTTGAAATCTTCGTAGGCATGGTTATTTTACTACTAGTAAAACCAACTGGAGGTCATTTATGTCAATTTTAGCCGGTAGTCAAACTTGAAAAATTCTACTATGAGCAATGTGCTCTATCACAAGTTATCAGATTGTTATATGCAAAAATTCATATATATATATATATATATATATATTTATAAGAGAGTGAATCCTACAAAATCTAGCAGTTTTTGAACATCAAGTCTACATAGCAATGGTGTAAAGGCAAGAATTGTATTATAAAAAAAAAGGGGCAAGACCAGGAAAAAATATCATACCAATAAGATAGCATAATAAGAGGGGTTATAATAACCAGTGACTTCTATACACTAATTAGTTATCAATGATTTAAAAGAACAACTTAATGCCAGTATGTGAAACCAACCTTGTCCCTTTCTTTCTCTCTTCCCTCCCTTGTCCACTTTTCTCTATCCTATACTCTCTCTCTCTCCCCTACCACCCCACATCCCATCATTGCTCGCCACCACACCACCCCCCAGAAAAAACCCTCTCCCTTCTTTGTCTCCTACAACACAACATTGCATTTCAAGAAAATTTTATAATCCCATTTTCTATTTTAATAGGATTGATCTCGCCTTTTGTCCGAATTCCCACCGTTCATTTCTATTTTTATAAATTTAAACTATTAAATTTATAGCTTGTTCAATGGTTTAGAGTTAAAATAATACAAATCATGGATAAGATTAATGGCTGGACTAATTCCTAAATAATAAGGATAGGGCTATAGAAAAATCTTGCATGTTAATATCTTCTTTTTTATCCCCACTTTAATTTTCATTCTCTTCCATGTTATTTCTCATTATCCCTTGCCTCTTTCCATGTTTATCCATAAGCAGTTTTTAAAATAATTTCCTATTCCTTTAACTATATCCTATTTTGATAAATTGCCCATACACACACAAAAACAAAATAAACTGTAAGGGCATAATGTCAATATTTTTTATTAATTTTTTATATTGTTAATCTATTTTGTATTATTAAGAAAAAACTTTACTTTTTATTAGAAAACAATGTGCCATAATGTGCATAGAGATATATATAATCAAATGCATAAAAGCTCAATTACAAAATAATTATATAGTTAAAAATAACATTTAAAATCCTTAAGAAAATAAATATTAAAAATTATCTTGAGAATCTATTATATATAACCACTTTAAAAGAAAAGAAAAAAACTAAAAGTTGATAGTAGGTAAATAGAGATTGTTGTTTCCTATTTGATAGTAGGTAAATGGAAGTTGTTGAGATAGTAACATACCTTCTTAAGCAGATTTGAAAGGCCTCAAATATCTTTATGTCAATATATTTTGAAGGATTTCAAATAACGATAAACCTTTATTAGCATATTTCGAAAAATTAAAATATTTAATCATTATTCTTATGTTTTATACTTTAGGTTTATTCAACTCTTACATATTTCTGTTGCTGTACTCTTTTAATTTTAATTATTTACTTATTTTTAATGTATTAATGTTATTGTTTTCTTTTCTTTTCTTTTCTTTTTTGTTGATATCCTAGTTATTTATGCATTATTTTTTTAATGTTAACTAAATTTAATTTTTACACACACAATCGAGGTGCATCAATTACTAGTATTTGTTTTATGTACTCTAAGCCTCCTCATTTTTTAAATAATACTTTTAATTTCAAATCTTTAGAAAATGTGCATTTTGACTACTTTCGAGGGTATAAATTACACATTTTTTAAAGATTCGAAGGCCTAACAATACAAATTCAAAGATAAAGGAGGTTAAACAAACATAAGTGGTGTATTTCAAATGACTCTTTTGTTTATTAATTTTAGAAAGGAAAGATGGTAACGGAAATAAAAAAGTTCAATGAATAAATAAAAATAATTAATTAATTAAATAAAAATAGTAGAAAACAAAGTTCATTTTAAGATAATTAATGTTTAAGTAATTAAATGATAGAAACCGATGTTGCATAATTGATATATTTCAATTAAAATCAAAATAGCATGACTTTATGATATTTGACATCACTTTCACGATGCAATGGGAAAAGGTACACTCTTCAATTTTTATGAGAGATATAGTTGACAAAAATATTAAAATCAAAAAGTGAGCAAAATAAAAAATATTAAATGATTAAAATTAAAAAAATATATATAGTTGGATTTTGATTTTTTTTTTTTCAGTTGATTAATATTTAATAAATTATTTATCTATTTCTTTATTAACCGATGGTTTTTTTTTTTTTTAGTTATCATCTTTCCCTCATAAATTTTTTTAGAAAAATGTTAAATCACATAAATAGCCCATTATGTTTGCTTATGTGCATTTAACCCCTTTCCCTTCAAATCGCATTTAATCTCCCAAATCTTTTAAAAATGTACATTTTGATTACTTTTAAAGGTTTAAATGCACATATTTCAAAGATTTAGGGATTTAAGTATACGATTTTAAAAGTAAGGAGGATATGTATATAGACGTAAACATAAGATGATGTATTTGCAATTTAAAAAAATAATAATAATAACGTAAACGGGATATATGTAATGAAGGGTGTATAAGTATTCAAGTAATATAGTTTGCTCAATTTATATACCACTTATCAAATCACATAACTTATTAATACTATTAAATTATATCCATTCTCTATGGCGAATAGGTTTGTACGCTTTTTTAAAATCCTCCGTAAAGGGAAAGGACATGATTGAACCCACTTACATTGCACGTGATGAACCTTAACCATGTAAATTACCCAACGAATATGACGCCATCATCTTCGTAAAACCATGGCATGGTTAAATAACCACGCAAAAACCACCTAACTTCCAACTAAACCTTACACGTTATCATCATCTTCTTAGAAAATTCGTGCTTGCAAGTTTAGCAATTGGAAACTTTGGATTCGAGTACTAGATGGCTTAGAGCTATCATATATTTGATTCTCTCTGAGTGGAACCGTCAAAATATATGATGTATGGATTACGAGATATTTTCTATTTATAGGTTGTCCATCCATTCTCTACACAAAGCGGCCTCTCATTCCCTTACTTCATTG
The DNA here is from genome assembly GCA_024138015.1 of Lumnitzera littorea. Classification (NCBI taxonomy): domain Eukaryota; kingdom Viridiplantae; phylum Streptophyta; class Magnoliopsida; order Myrtales; family Combretaceae; genus Lumnitzera; species Lumnitzera littorea. The sequence goes on along the minus strand of JAMXBB010000005.1, from coordinate 2,303,241 downwards.
TGGGATAACTTCCTGCAAGCACCCCTCTCGACTCAAAAGAACAAAAAAGGCCTTTTGTTTTTCCCCATTTGCTGGCCCTTACTAGCTCCCTTAACAAGCCTTAAAGCCTCATTTACACCACCTTCCTCATAGAAGGCACCGAGTTGCCCCAAAAGGCCAATAGAGAATGCTGTAAGAATAATCGAGCTTCATTTGTTAATTGTTCGCTTTGCATATTAGCAATACCTAACAAAGATAGATGAAGTGAATCGTGAACAAAGAACGGTAGGGATTTAAGTCCTTGAACTACGGTTATTTGTAGTAAGTATAAGATATTAAGTCAATGAATTATAGGAATTTATGGTGAACACTCATCCTTCACATATGGGTGTGTGTATGTGTGTATGTATGTGTTGTCTTTAAATTTTGCTGGTAAATTGTATGGTACTAGCAAGACAAAGAGAAAGGACTACAGAGCAGCACTAGAGGGTGCTTCAATGTAGTTATTTCGATGCTTAAGTCAGTATGATGGTTATAGATAAAAATAAGCTTTTAAGAGAAGTTGTATCTAAATTGGGATATTGGAGTTGGACCTTTATCGTAGGCTTGCCAATTGGGGCTTCGACGACTTATGTCTAAGAAAACCTATCAATTGTATGTATTTTTCCTACCTAAACATTTGTCATTCAAATAATTTTATTAGTCACTAGATAAGTTTGTCAGGTCTAATAGAAGTCCCATCAATAATCAGCTTTAAAAAACAATCTATAATCATATTAGCCATAAGGAATCTAATAACCAATATTTGAGTTTAATGAGAAAAGTTTGAAGCCTAATTGTAGTCTTAACTAATATTTTTTAAGGTAGTCAATTCAAAAGTCTATTACATCTCAAACCAAATTTAGTTATTTGAATCATATCATTAGTCAGTGATTGACATTGAACTTGAAATATTAATCATGCAATTTGGATCACCCACAACTAGGATGTTTTCATTCTATGGTTGAGACCGATCCTATCCATTGTATCACCATTCATTTTTGTATTGTTAAATCTGAATAATTAAATTCAGAGTTTGTTCAATGGTTTAGATTTAAAAGTGATCAAATAAAAAATGAGATGGATAATAGCACCGATCTCATAGAAAAAAAAAATAAAATCGTAGAAAAATCATCTTATTATAGTACTTGAAAAACCTATCACTATACTAGTGATATTATACAATGTATTAGATTACAATATGATAGGCAAAACAAATAAGAATTTGGAGTATAAAAGCATATGTAACCACCAAGGATAGTTATTCTATTATGGTGGACCAAATGTCAAATTTTCATTTACTGTTGCCTACATATCACAAACCAGATGGCGTATGATTTTTAGTGAATCTTTTTTTCCCACCACTGTTTAATAAATATTCATATGCAATCCTAAAAAAAAGGTTTAATGATGTTATTATTTGGATTGGATACATGACAATATAGATAATAGTCTTTTTACAACCTACCCACCACCATCGCCATATATTTGAATAGAAAAATGATAGACAAGCCAAACCTCATGTTACATTAATAATATCAAATCCCGCCACTTGTCCAAAGGGATGGAAATAACTTGACCATCTATTTCGTATGGTGTTTTCCTGATAAAACATTTAATATCATATATCATTACTCTTTCAAATATGATTAATAGTCAGACATCACGTGTCCTCTCCACATAATTATGGCCTGCGACCTCGCTTCTCAATCACAACTAACCTAATCTCTCTGTCACATGCCCCCCCTTCCCCCACCTCTTCTTTTTTTTTTTTTTTTAAAATAGAAGAGAGATCAACAGTCTTTCATTAAACGCTAACCTTGTAATCACTCTTGAGATAGATAGGTCGTGTGTGTGTGTTGGGAGGCATGATGGAGATATTGGTCGTTTTCATCACATGTCAAATGACACATGAATTGCAAAGACAAAGCTAATACGCTTCAAACAGCAACGAAAGAAAGGTAAGAAATGGAGACATGGATGCAAGTATGGTCGGGTCGAGATATAGAGTGTTGAGTTAAGTCGAAAATTCAAAACCTAAGGAAGCTTAAACTCCATCGATCCAAGAATTTCTTGTTGAAATTCAATTCAAAATAATACTTAATACGGTGAAGCTTAGTTTAGTTAAGCTTGTTTTATTTAAAAAAGTACTCATTTCCTTCTAGTTAAAGTAACATGCTTAAATTAGATTTAAACTCGAGTTATACTTAAACTTGACTCGAACTTAATCGAGCATACAAGTTTAAGGAGCAAAATATTATGGAGTTTGGTATCTGTTGATGGTTATCAAGTAGCTCAAACACGAGCTCTCATAGTTGTTGTTGCATTGATACCAAATAAATATATATTAAGCAAAAGTAAAATTGGTAAGTAGGTTTGATTTAGTTATAATTCTAATAAAAATCCAACGTGAAAATCCACTATCTAAATTTTAGGTATTATTTCATTTTTCACCTAAAATTTAAAATAGTTAAATTTGATACTCAATTGAATTTTAACTTGTCAAATTTTATAACTTATCATTTATGTTTGTACTTCTTATTTAATTAGCATTCCCCATGTCATCTTTCTCAAGATGATGGAGATAATAATTTGATAAGTGAAAATTTGATTGAATATTAAAAAAAAAAAGAGTATAACATGCAGCAACTTTAACCTTATGTGCAAAATTGAAAAATAAAATGCAATTTAGGTAGTGTTTTTCATATATATGTAAATATGTATAAATGAACCAATAAAACTTGTAAAACATCGTATCGAATAACTAAGATGTTGGTCTCGTTCAATCTTTAGCTACTATGGTGTAATTGACAAGCTTAGAATTAATCTCTTTTACATTGAATTACAAAATATAGTGATAAAATCTTTATTTGTCACTAAGGTAACATTTAGTTGTGCAATTTTTATAGTATAGGACTTGACAAAAAATTTTTATCCTATGTTTGGTTTGTAAACTTGCCTAGTGATTGGACAAAAATTAGACTGATGAACTAAACAAAATACCTAAATTTTATTCCATTTGTACCATGGTACAAAAATAAAACTCAATAAATAAAATAAAAAAATATTTTGTATTCTCAAAGATATCCTTCATTTTTATAATATTAAGTTAATTAATT